>VXBU01019431.1:35193-93502 GCA_013400315.1 Bombycilla garrulus | reverse complement strand
CATCCATCCATCCATCCATCCATCCATCCATCCATCCATCCATCCATCCATCCATCCATCCCCTGTAGAATCACAGAAAGGTTTGGATTGGAAGGGACCCTAAAGATCGCTTCATTTCCCCTCTCTGCCGTGGGCAGGGACACCTTCCACTGTCTCAGGCTGCTCCAAGCCCCATCCAACCTGGCCTCAGACACTGCCAGGGATCCAGGGGCAGCCACAGCTGCTCTGGGCAGCCTGTGCCAGGGTCTGCCCACCCTCAGGGTCAATAATTTCTTCTGAACATCTAGCTCAAGTCTCCCCTCTTTTAGCTAAAGCCATTTCCTATTTAAAACCCTGTCCTATCTGCCCATGCAAAAATTTCACTCTCCATGTTTATAAACTCCCATGCAGGCCTACATTCAGCTACAGCTGCTCAGTGGTGGGGCTGAGCAGCCACTTCCACCACTGTTTATGGCATGAGCCAAACCTTCCTTCAGGAAAACACCCTCAGGAGTTTAAGTGAATAATGATGAGTCCTTAAAAATGTAATTTCTCTGTCTTTCATTGACCCTCCGTTTTCTGGTCTCCATTTTCAAGCTTCTTACTCATCCACCCCATTGCAGAAAGTTCTCTGGAGGTGTTTTCTGCTTGGCTGGGAGCTCAGAGTAGCTTTGCTTCTCCTGCCCTTGGGTGGCTCCTGATGGTGGGGCTTTAAGTCCCTTATTAAATATGTAGAGTGCTCTGGCTTTGCTCTTGACACGGCATTAAGAACATTAAACTGCTTGGAAACAATTAGATGGCAAATCAGCTTGTTCAGTAATTATGCACAAAGTGCTCTGGCTGTATCCAGATGTGCCTGCTTTGTCAGACTTCCCTTCTGCACTGTAGATCTGGGAGGTCATCTGATAATTATCAAAGCTGTAAGAACATGTATTACCTGTCCACCTTCAATATGTGTGACCAAATCAGGAGAATCACTCAGAATACGCAGCTGAATAGCATTTTTTGGTCTCCATTAGTTATCAGAAAGTGTGTATAAATAAAGATATGTCCTTACTGGCATTTAATTTGCTTTTCAGTAGTGGAAGTGACTGCAAAAATGATACGGCAATAGAGAATTTGGCTCTTTGTGTTTCATCTGAAGCCTCTTAATGCCTGTAAAAATCTCTCTAAAAGCAGGGAAGAGAGAGAAGAGGGAGTTCGGAATTTTGGGAGGAGGAATGCATAAAATGCAGACAGAAAGGAGGCAGAAATATGAACATATGAGACACTCCAGGGAGTCTCTGAGGTAGCTCAGGAAGGCTACAGATCCTGTTTAGTTTGTGAAATTAATTGAAAAAGGAAAGAAGTTTATATTCTGTGCTATTCCTGCCCTGTTCTGTGCTTAGCAAAATATGTAAAAAAAAAAAAAAAAAAAAAAGACCTGGAAACCCAAACCTCTCCATTCCATTTGGTTTTAGGCCTTGGCCAAGAGCTCTGGAAACTGCCCTCGTCCCTGTGGGCTGTGTGCGCTCCAGTGTGGAGCATCTCCCTGTTCCTGCAGGAGGGACACTCCTCACAGAATGCCAGCAAGGGAATCACTGTGCTGGGAGCTTGGGACGAAGGAGTGATTCAAAAGGGCAGGAAGAAAAGGCAGCTCACAGTGTGGGGACACTTGCTGTGCCTCTCCTGCCTGGAGCTGATGTGTCCAGGAACAGGAGCAGCCCAAGGACGAGGAGCAGGCTGTTCCCACGTCAGGCAGGAAGTGCAGGAAATCCCATGGGCGAGTCTGTGCTTTGTAATGATTTCCAGATGATATCCCATCCCAAATGTTGGGATTGTCTGGATATGCATTCACACATCGAGAAGCTTCTACAGAAAATCAGAGGATCTCCTTCAAAGCCACACCTTGGCCTGAACCATGGGCCTTGGATGTAAAGATCCATGCAGTGGGTTTGGCTTCCCCTCCACCGAGGGACATTCATGCTCAACCTGTGGAAAATGTTCTTTAGTTGATTGCATAGAATTCATATTTTTGGCAAACAAGCTCAATCCAAACTGCAGAATCTATGTGGATTTCCAAAAATCTTTACTCGAGTGCTCTCATCAAAGGTTCTCCACACTAAGTGAGGGTGGGAGATGAAGCCATGTCCTTCCCTGGGCTTGATCTGGCTAAAGAATAAATGGTTAGTTTTCTTGCTGGACAATGATCATTCATGGAGTTCCCTGTGACCAAAATGTAGGGTGAAGTGACAGATTTTGCAGACTAATAAAGTATTTAGGATGGTCACAACTTCAGCTGCAGGTGGGAATGAAAAGGGCTCAGTGAGCTCCTTTGTGCCACGTTAAACCAGCTCTCCAGGCAGGGAGAACTTTTAACGTGGGGAGGGAAGGTGCCACAGCTGCAGAGGTGTTAAATGCTGCCGGCTTGCCATCCCTGCAGCTACCACAGGAGATACAAACTGCAAAAGGCCAAATGCACATCTCAGAGTCCTAATGTGTCAGTTATCTTTCTGACAATTACATGTGGATTTAATTAGCTCACCAAACGGTGCCTATTACAGCATCTCGCCTGCTGGAGGGATTTCCAGTAGGAAATGTGAGATGGGAAATGCTGACAAATCTCAGGTTCCCTGGGGCTCTGATGGATTTGTGCAGATGAGGTGCAATAAGGGCAGCCTCCAGCTCTCCTCCTTGGCTCTGTGCAACTGCATCTCCTTGGAGCAAGGCTGGGCACCCGGCTGGATTGGTGGTGGGATGTGCCTGTGGATGAATGCCCAGCACCTTTCTGATGCTGCACAGGGGGGAGGAAAAGGCACAGCAGGAGATTATCCTGCGGCAACCCAGTGACGCTTGCCTTCTCTGAAGAGCTTTGATGTGATATTTTCCTGTAGTTCCTTTCTAAATTGTAATTTGAGCTCGAAGGTGACGGGGTAATCCCCTCAAGGAGTGTATTTGAGGGAATGCTGCACCAGATGGTGGAAACGCCCAGGATGGATTTATTCTCACTGGTCTTTCTGCCCTGCAGTGCCTCCCTGGAAGTATTTACTACTTTCTTCATTTTTGACCTTGCACTCATCAGATGGGAGTGGTGAAAGAAAGGAAGAGGGGATAATGATCAGAGAGGGTTTTCATGATGGCTCCTGTGGTGCACCTTTGACATCTGACCTGGTCCCGCTAAGCTCATCTCTAGGCTTAGTGCCTTCTAGGCGTGACCCCACAACCTCAGAGACTGATTCCACGGCTCGTGTGCCCTCCTGGCACACATGTCCTGCAGACCCACTCCCTGGGTCCCCTCACAGCTCAGGGACTGAACAGAAATGCAGCCAGGTGCCAGCATGGTTGGGTCCTGCTGGAACATGCTGAGGACTCTTTCCAGACTTGGATGTGTGGTCTCCGCTTACCTCTCCTGCTGATTTTTCCATCCAACTCTGGGAAAGACAGCTCTCCCAGAGAGCTGCTCAGCTCAAGAGGCTGTGCTCTGAGAGAAACAGCTGTATGACTGAGAGAGAAAAAACAGGCTGGGAAAAAAAAGGATGCCTTGAAGGCACCTTCATTGATGTCACAATGCTGCTGATGCCAGCTGGGACTTGCTTCCTGCAACACTCCTGGTACACAGAGGAGATGCTGGCTCCTCCTCTGGGGTTTGTTCTCTTTTCTGATGAAGTTTTTCTGCTCTCCACAGCTGGGTCTTGACTGCAGATCAGCTCTGGGTACTCTTTGGTTGTGGTGTGGAAAATATGCTCTAATCACTTTCTCCAGCTTCCCCCATCCAGGGTGTATCTGAGATTGGGGCACAAGTCAGGGATGTCCCTGGATCCCTCAGGGAATCCCTGTTGGCAAGCTCCTTCCTCCAAAGGGCCACCCTTCCTGTATTTAAAAGCTGAGAGACTGACAGTCAGCAGAATGAAAAAAAAATAGGAAAATAAAGGAAAAACTTGATGAAATTGCATTAGAGCTTTGGGATGTAGATGATCTTTGTGTCTAATGATTACATGGTATAAGTGTGTAATTGCAGTGTTGGTATCAATGTTGATATTAATATTGCAAATCACAGTTCATTGGTCTTAAAACTGTGACATTAGTGAGAGGAGAGCTGCTGGGGAAGCCGTCTGGGTTTTACTTTCCCTGTATAACAGTTTTCTTGAGGACAAGATGACTCAGCAGGCAGTCAGAGGGAGGGAAGAGGGGATTGTGGCCCTTCCATGGCATGGCTGTGGTCCCTGTGAAGGCCAAGTGCCTCCATCCTGTTTTCACCTGCTTTGTCCCCAAATGCCAGCTCACATCCCATGTGCAGCAGTGGTGACCCCATAGCTCCCACAGACAAACACAATCTGATTTATCATGACCTCAACAGCCCCTCTGCACACCTTTTTTACAGGTACTGCTCACACTAATCCAAACCCTTCAGACAGAGTCATTCTGAGAGCAAAACCTTCCATGAAATCCTGCTTCCATGGAGGCTTCAAAGAAAAACATCTTCTCTGTGTTATGCTGGTTTAAAGAGCACGTGAAGCTTTTGGCTTTGGTTCAATGCCAGACTAAAGGTCTTCTACCTTATAAACTATCAGAAAAATGGCTCCATATGCATATGTACTGTATATGCACATATGCACATATACATTATGGATTTGCTTTTGTCATGGAGCACTTCAAATATCCCTTAATAAAATAATAGACCCCAAGGTAGCTATATTTGCTGGCAGAAAGTTGTTCTGTGCTTTGGAGCCATGGAAAAATTGGAGCTCCTAAAGATTTCTTCTTTTTCCTACTGTTCCCACTGTGAGCATTTAAAACTGCAGGACATCCTGGATCCTGTTGCATGAAGGGATGCAGCCATGGTCCTCTGAACCTGACAGAAGCAGAAATGGAAATTGCTTAAAGAGAATGTGGAATGTGCTGCTTGTCTCCTGCCTGGCCTTGGAGATCCATGGGCAGCACTGGGAAGGTCTCTGATGAGCAGAGAGAAATTTCTTCAGAGCTTTGTTTGCAAGGGCAGGGACCTGAGATGCCTGGCAGGCTCACAGCTGTCTAGCAGGAGCTGTTGTTGGTCAGAGAGGCCTTTCCAGCTGTGAGTGACGTCCCCAGACAATGCTGTGCTTTGCAGCACACAACCCCTGACCCCTGCAGCCGAGCTGGAAAGATCTTCTTCCCTGAGGCTACATCCCAAATACCAGGCTGCAAGGTGGGATTGCTGTCTTAATCCAAAAAGAAGACTCAGGGCTCCAGATTCTTGTTTGGCTCCCTAGGAATTTCCTGGGGGGCTCACCTGACCCCCGGTGGCACCACCCAG
Source organism: Bombycilla garrulus (assembly GCA_013400315.1). NCBI lineage: Eukaryota > Metazoa > Chordata > Aves > Passeriformes > Bombycillidae > Bombycilla > Bombycilla garrulus. The sequence goes on along the minus strand of VXBU01019431.1, from coordinate 88,251 downwards.
TTGATGGAACCCAGGGCACAGGGAATATTTCTCTGCCTGCCCTGAGAAGTCCAGATCCCCAGGAGAACACTGCTTTTAACCTTCATGCATGGAGAAAACTTCTAAGACTTTGAGATGAGTTGGAATCTGCGAGTGTGTGAAATAGACAGTAGTATAGTTTATCACAGGGTGAAAACCTTAGAGGTTTGTGTTTTTAGGATGGAGGTAGACAGAAGACAAGATGGAGGATTTTGGGTGTTGTCTGATCTCTGGTGTGTGGATGGAGTACTGAACTGTTGATAAGAGAAAAAATAAACAACAACCTGAAGATGAAAAACCAAAAGTCCTGTCCATCTCTCTCAATCCCAGCACAGAACTGCTCAGGGGTTTCCCCATCAGGGGACCTCAGGTGGGGCTTTCCACACCCAGTGAACTGAGTAAGCAAGTCAAAGTTTGCTTTCTGGTTATTTAACACCATTCTGTCTCCAGATGGCTTTTGGGGTAGGATCCTTATGGATCCTTCCCGTGAGACTGGACGACAGGGGTAGAGTGCAACCTTTTTGTCTCTCCTGGCTGAAACCAGACTATAAATATGTGGCTGGTTCTGCCCCAGCAACTGCAAACAAAGATTGACTGCCAGGCAGCGAGCACCTCTCTGCTCTGAATTTAGCTTTCAATTCTCCCTTAATTTATTATTTGCAGTTAATTTAATCCATATTGACCTGCCTCAAAGAGAAAAAAGCTCTAGATTTGGTGAAAAATAATCTATTTTTAATTATTTCTGATGTAGAACACTAGCCCATAAATAAATTCCACTGCTACCCAGTGGTTTTTTTGCCGTCAGAACTGTCTTGCTGGAATCAATAAACAGTTGATTAAAAACCTTGTTATTTAATATATTCAGTAACCCTAATCTATTCATTAGAAACTTAATCACTTTCATGTCACCAGCTGCTGTGATGGAGAAAAGAGCTGTAGCTAATTATTAGCAATTTTACAAAGCTAATATTGAATTTCTAATGGGTCCTCTGTGGCCTCTATTTCAAGCACTTTGTATATCCCACAAACACATGTTCTGGCTCTGGGCAGGCCCAGCACCTCAGGCTTCCAACCTTGTGGATAAACTTGGGGCCTAGCAACCAATTCTGGATGTTTTGTGAGGGGAACACGGGTGCACAGGGCTGACCCCTGGCCAGGTCACCCACTGGCCCACTGGCCACGGGACAGGACTCACTGGCCATGGAACAGGACTCACTGGCCATGGAACAGGACTCACTGACCATGGGACAGGGACTCACTGACCATGGAACAGGACTCACTGACCATGGGACAGGGACTCACTGACCATGGAACAGGACTCACTGATCATGGAACAGGACTCACTGACCATGGGACAGGGACTCACTGACCATGGGACAGGACTCACTGATCATGGAACAGGACTCACTGACCATGGAACAGGGAGCTGTTGGCCATGGGACAGGACTCACTGACCATGGGACAGGGACCCACTGACCATGGAACAGGGAACTGCTGGGCATGGGAGTGGCAGCTGCTGGGCACAGGACAGGGAATTGCTGGCCACAGGAGTGGGAGTTGCAGGCCATGGGACAGGAAGCTGCTGGTTGTGGTGATGCCTGGAATTGGGCTTACCTAGAAAGAGAGGCCAGAGAAAGTTAAAAGGATAAAAGCAGATATATTTAATGAAAGGCCTTCTGATACATTAAGGGCAGACAAAGTCTCCTCAAGGCCTACACCCAAGATGGATGATGGTCATGAGTTTTTCAGACAGATGTAAATTTGGTCTACTTGCATATCAGGGATTAATCCTCCAATTACAGCTTCAGGTAATGGAGTCATATTCCCCCAGTTCACTCCCCCTCAATTCACTTTTGTTTATACTTTTAGGGCCCTGAGGCTGTGGTGTGTCCTTGGATCTCTGGCCTGGAAGGATTGTTTTGTCTGACCAAAATGTGAAGAGAGCTCACCAATACTCTATCTGGAGTTCAGAGTTATGCACTAATGCAGTACAGGATCTGAAAAATATAAAAGCAAAAATCATAAGGCACCAGTGGGACAAGGATCCACTGACCACGGGACCAGGGAACTGCTGGCCATGGGACAGGGAGGTCCTGTGCCCTGGCCACTCATCTGTGTACCCAGCTATGGTGTGGGCTCTTTTCCATGTGCTCTGCTTTTTGCCCTCAAGGGCACACAACTGAAAAAGGCACTGAGGGATTGAAGTGTATTCAAAGAAGAGAATGGAGCTGGGGAAGGATCTGGAGCAGAAGGAGCAGCTGAGGGAGCTGGGAAGGGGCTCAGCTTGAAGAAAAGGAGGCTCAGGAGGGACCTGCTGGCTCTGCACAACTCTCTGCCAGGAGGGGACAGTTGGGAGGGTTGGGCTCTGCTCCCAGGGAACAGGGACAGGAGGAGAGGGAACGGCCTCAGGCTGGGTCAGGGGAGGCTCAGGTTGGATATTGGGAAAAATTCCTTCACTGGAAGGGTGGTCAAGCATTGGGACAGAGTAGGGGAATAATCACCATCCCTAGAAGCGTTCAAGAAACACGTAAATGTGGCACTTTGGGACAGGGTTTAATGGTGGGCCTGACAGTGCTGGATCAACAAGTGAACTCTTAAGGATCCCAGAGGACTTCTTAATGATTCCAGTATTCTGTGATTACTCACTGGGGACGAGGGAGAAGCCTGGGGGGTGTGGGCAGGTGGTTGGTGTGACCTGTGCACTGCCCATCTGCCAAGAGCTTTGTTTTTTCACCTGTTCAGTTGCTTTTGTTCTTTGATACTGGAGCTGCTGGTTTGGCAGTGTGGTCACTGAAGCAGAGAGCCAGCTCTGGGTGAGACAAAGCGGGATTTTCTTCAGGGCTGCATCCACTTTAAAGCCACTCACCTGTCTGGATTGTTTGCATCTGCTAGCACTGGGGTTATATCCTTATCTGTATTGTGATAGAGCTGAGGTGCCTTCTGTTGCACCAGGAAGAGTCTCCTGCACAGAAGACACCTCCTCCCATCAGGACCTTGTGTCAGAAATGGGGTGCAGGCGCAGTGCAAGGCTAACACGAGGCTGCAGTAGGGGCTTGGGCAACTTGGAGGGGATTGATTTGCAAAATAATTGCATTAAACCCTTGTGGAAAAAGTAAAATTTCCTGTGGGGGAGAGGCAGGAAAAATCCTGGGCAGGAGTTGTGCAGTCAATGAACATTATTGCACTCAGTGCTGAGGTGGGAGTGCTGGAGGGATGCGAACTACAGAGCCAGGGCTGGGTTTAGGTTTAGGGTTTAAGGATCTTTTTCCTTGGATGGGAGAGGGTTTCACACCTCTCTGCTGTGGGTTCTTACACTCTGGAGCTCAGTGCCCATTCCTGAGCTGATAGAAGGGCTGGAGTGTGCCTGGCTGGCTGCTCCTGCTTGAGCTGTTCTTGGATGCTTCCTGTGGCTTTCTGTATTTCTGCACCAGTTCATAATTAAATATGCTGTAGGGCAGTAGTTTGAGAGATTTAATAATTTGTTGTCCTTTGCTTTCCTGTTCTTGCCCTGTTTTCTGTCAGATAACTGATGGTGCAAGCTTTTGGATGCAGTTCAATTCCTTCACTGGAAGCACAGGGCTGAAGGTGTCCAGAGCCTCAAAGCAGATACAGAGAGAAGAGTGTCCATGATGTTTCTGTTGTGCTCAGTCTTGAGCTCTGTACAGGTAATGGCTCCACCCCTTACTGAGGTGCTCAGGTCTGGAGCTGCCTGTGTGCAGGTTTTTTGAGGATGGAACTCGTGGCATTGTCTCTCCTCTGCAGAACCCCTTCAAACTGCCTTAAGGGTAGACAAAGCCTTGAAATGTGCTGTATCAGTGTTTAGAGAGACAGAAAGACTGATTCAGGACCAGAATTCGATTTTACTGAGGTTTTCAAAATGCCTATATATTATTTTAAGGTTAGTAATCTTTTACTACAATGATTAGGTTAAATATCTCACGGAAATACTGATACATTTTACAGAAAAGCTTATACATTGTACAAACATCTCTTACTTGCAGAGGTTTGACTCAATCTTCTCTTCTTGACTCCAGTCTTGATCCACTCAACTTGTAATCTTCGAAGCTCTGTTTGCTTCTGCCAAGGCATCTTGGTTATCAGACTGGCTACGCTAATTAAATCCACAATATTCTTTGTCCTGTGTATCCCAGTAGTGCTGTGTCTGGACACTGGGGTTGTGGCACCTTGAAAAGCTGCAGAGCTGCCTCCACAGTGCTCTGGACCAGCTCCCCTTGAGGTGTGCACCCAGCAGGGAGCAGAGGGTCCTGGTTTCCCTTGTGGGCCATCAAAAGCAACAGCAGCATCTTATGGAATCCTCTGTGCCATTAGCAGCTCTGCTGAGGGGGCCTCACGACAATCCTCTGTCACAAGGGTGCTGCTGAGAGGTGACTGAACACAAACACTTCCTCCCCTGGGCTCCATCTCACTGCCTTGGGAGGGAATTTGCCAGATGGAAGGAAACAAATACACAGACATACATGTAAACTCTTCCAGAATGGCTTCATATCCTCATTTTCAAAAATATGTGATCAAGCTTGTTTTATGGCCTTGGCGAACTTCTGGTGGCATCTGGCTGAGCTAAATATTGTACTTAATAGTCCAAGACAGCAGTGACTGCAGAGCTGGCTGCGTTTCATGTGTGTTTACAAATGTGCTATAGCGACTCCATGGAAATTAGCACAGAGCCTTAACAACAAAACAGGGGCTGGAGAACAAAGAGAAATATCTCTTGGCCTCTCTGCTGTTTGTGTGGGTTTCAATTGGTGTGTCTGCCTAGCGCCTTCATGCACAGGACCCTCTCTGATACTTTTGTCTATTACTATTGCTAGGTTTTACACTCCAAAACATCCAAACTCCCAAAATGTTTTTTTCCTTATATATCAGGCATGAGTCAGAGGAAGCATTGTCAAGAGGTGTAACCTGGACTCTGGTAAGTTCGTCTGAAATATGAGGCTTTTGCCCTATTGTGTGACACTGTGATCTATGAAGCTGTATAATAGTAACACTGAAAAAGTATTTAGAGGCTAGAATTTGCCAGTTGCCAAACAGGCTGTTTAGTGAGGATATTTTGGATTTCAGAGGTTTGAAGGGACCTCTTTGTCAGTTCCTGGCACAGTGTCTCTGACAGGGAGCCCAGGGCTCCAGGAGTCTGTGTCTCCAGTACCCACAGCTCTGCCTGGACTACAATTCTGTTGGTTAGGCAGGGAATTTCAAACACTTTTCCTTTTTGCTTGAATCTGAATGAAACAAAGAAAAGGAGTATCAAAATTATCGAGAAATCAAAACTGCTTCCTCCAGACAGCTCCAAGGAGTGTAGTGTGATGCAAGATTTGCCATGGGTGTGAAATGTTGTCCTTGTTTCAGCTGCAGCAGAGCTGGGACTCAGGGCTGCCTCGTGTGGCGTTGGCAGCTCCAGGGCGCAGGGCCAGCGTGTTGCTGTGTCTGCAGGGTGCCTGGGCTGTTGACACAGGGACATTTCTCCCCATGGTGTGTCCCATGTCAAGAATGGATTGGTCACTTCTCCCGAGCTCTGCTGGGTGGTGGCTGCAAGCGTGGAAATGAGGAAGTGCAGGCTGAGCACACAGCAGTGCCTGAGCAGGCCGTGCTTTGCCTTCTGTGTTTTTCTACAAGGAGCAGAAAGTGCTTCTGAGGATGTCTGGAAATGCTCTGTGGTGTGATGTAGAGGACATGCCAGTGCCACCCGCTGATCCCAGATTCCACCTGATGTTTTCCTCAAGCAATGAGTGCCTCTGGTGGCGCTGGGCACTGGGGACAGTGGCAGCTGGGCCAGTGCTCCCTGCCCAGGGAACTGGGCTCCCTTGGCTGCCACAGACCAATGACTCGTGGAGAGAAGATCAGATCCTATTCAGTCATGTGCTGGCAGCTGTCCCAGATTCCAGTGAGCCCAAAGCTGAGGAGGAGCCATCAGAGGGGGTTTTGAGGTGTGCACCCTCACCCCACGTGCAGTTAATTGCACCTGGCCTAGATCATCAGTTCATGTAAATGGGCAAAGCTCCATACCANTCTGTGTCTCCAGTACCCACAGCTCTGCCTGGACTACAATTCTGTTGGTTAGGCAGGGAATTTCAAACACTTTTCATTTTTGCTTGAATCTGAATGAAAGAAAGAAAAGGATTATCAAAATTATCGAGAAATCAAAACTGCTTCCTCCAGACAGCTCCAAGGAGTGTAGTGTGATGCAAGATTTGCCATGGGTGTGAAATGTTGTCCTTGTTTCAGCTGCAGCAGAGCTGGGACTCAGGGCTGCCTCGTGTGGCGTTGGCAGCTCCAGGGCGCAGGGCCAGCGTGTTGCTGTGTCTGCAGGGTGCCTGGGCTGTTGACACAGGGACATTTCTCCCCATGGTGTGTCCCATGTCAAGAATGGATTGGTCACTTCTCCCGAGCTCTGCTGGGTGGTGGCTGCAAGCGTGGAAATGAGGAAGTGCAGGCTGAGCACACAGCAGTGCCTGAGCAGGCCGTGCTTTGCCTTCTGTGTTTTTCTACAAGGAGCAGAAAGTGCTTCTGAGGATGTCTGGAAATGCTCTGTGGTGTGATGTAGAGGACATGCCAGTGCCACCCGCTGATCCCAGATTCCACCTGATGTTTTCCTCAAGCAATGAGTGCCTCTGGTGGCGCTGGGCACTGGGGACAGTGGCAGCTGGGCCAGTGCTCCCTGCCCAGGGAACTGGGCTCCCTTGGCTGCCACAGACCAATGACTCGTGGAGAGAAGCTCAGATCCTATTCAGTCATGTGCTGGCAGCTGTCCCAGATTCCAGTGAGCCCAAAGCTGAGGAGGAGCCATCAGAGGGGGTTTTGAGGTGTGCACCCTCACCCCACGTGCAGTTAATTGCACCTGGCCTAGATCATCAGTTCATGTAAATGGGCAAAGCTCCATACCAATCTTCTGAGTCTTTGCATCTGCAGATGATGTATTATTGAATTATGCTTGATTAGCTATTTTTCTGTTGCTTAACAGAAAGCAAATCTCAGCATAAATGAGATTAGTATGTGCCCTCCATGTACGCCAGCTCTTGCTCCCAAGAATTTAACATTCTTAATAGAATGGGTTTTTTTTAAAGAGGGAGGTGGGGGGAAGAGTCTTTGAGGCTCGTCTTTCATTTGCCAGATTATCTGAACATTAAATTAAGCAAGTATGGAAATTCAAAATATAGCTGCTCTACAACATGTGCTGACACTGGCATAACAATATCGGTAATCCCCCTTGACAGCCATTACAGCTTAATGCTCGAAGAAAATGAACTACTTATTTTCTTTACACCATACACACAGTGTCTCCAAATCTTTGCCTGTCTTCCAGCCAAGACGACTCCTTGAATTAATCTCTCCCAGGTATCGGCTGTGTTTGTCTCATCCTGCTGAGCAGCAGGTGATCGCTTTGAGGCTGTGTCACCTTGACAGCTCCGAAAATCCCCAGCTGCTCTGGAGGACCTAGCTGCACTGGGATTTTCCCATGTGAGAGAGGTCCTCAGACATTCTGAACTTGGGTCGTGCCAGGGGCAGCCCTCACGTCTTGTAGGGTCTTGTCCTATTGTCTTTTTGTTGTGCTTTGTCTCAGTGCAGCTGAAGATGTGGAATCCACAGTCATGAAGCTTGTGGGTGTATTAGGTGTGGATGAGTTCCCCTTCTGCTTATTTTAAAGTTGTGCCATCCAGGAAACACCAGGATTTGGTCTTTGAATGATGCAATTCAAGTTTAACTCAGCTTTGAAAGGGTTGTTGAATAAAAGACAAGTTATGCTTATTAGAGGTGGCAATTGAGCATGTTGCTTGTGCTGAAATTTGTATACTTGTCCATCTTTTCATTAATAAGAACAACTGTTCTGACTTCTGTGCCTTTGGGAAAGAAGGACTTGCTTAGGAGACCTCTTTTGGACAGTTAAGATATTTTTTTGCCAGGTTTCTGGATCCCAGGCAGTCCTTGGCCCATCAGAATGGTCTGGGAATGCCCAGGGAACTTCTGTCAGAAAAGGAACAGGCCACAGAGAGCTCACTGGAGAGTTTGAAGGGCTTGGAGGAGCAAGTGGTTGTGGATGTAGGGACTTTCAGATGTGCTTTTGTGAAAGGAGGTGCTAAACTCCACCAAAGTCCAATCTTTGGTGCCAGAAGAGGTTTTCAGTGAAAGGCTTTGACAGCGGAGGGCGTCACATCAGCTGAAATGACCTCAATCTCAGGTCATGCAAAGCAGTTTCCCTCCTTTGAATAAACTCGAGTCATGGTGATGTGCATGAGGACTCACCTCTTCATCATCAGGTGTGTTTTGCAGCTAATTCATGATGAGAAGAGAATTTCCACTGTCAGATCATTGTGCTGCTGGGTGAAATTGGAGCAGCTGCCTTGTAAAATGTGAGATGGCACTGGCACACCGGGCTGTGTTTCAGAGCATGTGACTGAGAAGGTGATTGCTCTCGTTAATAATGAGCCACTAAATTGGATGCAATTGCAATAGCTCATCATTTGTATAGAAATATTATGCTTTATAGGTACATTACTGGGCTGTATTTTATAAGGCTGTTAAGCTTACGCACTTTCCCTTGCAGTAAATGTCAGTGAGGTTACAATAAAATTTAATACAATATTATTAAAGCTGAAGTGCATCAGTATGGAATGATCATGTATGCACACTAAAAAGTCTTTATTATTGCTTCCTTAACCTTCTTAAGGAGGTGCTTGTTTTAAAATACAGTGATGAAAAGGATCAAAGTTTGGAGGTCTCTTCGTCCACCCAAAGGTTCATTAGAATTTTCAGCGTCGATGGGAATTTTGTGACACATTAGTTCAAGTAAATTAAACATTAAAATTTCAGCTCTGCCAGGACAATTTCAATACAGCTGCAGATTATAATACAGGTGGCGAGGTCTCCTCACGTTCACCTTAGTTTTCATGGGGTGGAACTGATTGGCAGATTGTTGGCCTCCAAAGAAGGCAGACGTGCCCTTGCCTGTGCACATCTCAGAGGGGTGCAACACCCAACAGGCCTTTGGGGTCTGCCATCACCATGACAATGCCCATGGCCTGCCCCTTGTGAAGAAATCAATAGGCTGTGGGGCTCCCCAAACAATTTCCCTGACCTCCCAAGGTTGCCAAAAGCAAGGTCAAGCAGCAAAGATCAAAGGCCCTGTGGAAACAGGCATCCCCTCCCTGACCTGCTGGCTTGGCACTTGGCTCAGTCGTACCTTGGGTTATTTTCTCGATTGAAGAAACTGGTGTTATTTGCACACTCCAGCCAGAAGAAAGCAGAATTAATCCCAGTGAAGTCTGAGGCATTATTGTTGTTTGATTAGATTGTGAGTACCATTTTAGGATGGTTTTCATGGGTGGAACAGTGTGCAGAACTGAACAGAAGCCAGGGAGACAGTTCTGTTTGGGTTTTGTGCAGAGGAGGAGTGTCAGGGCTCAGCTGTGTACCTTGGAGAAATTATCAGTGCTTAGAGCTATTCCTGGTGTTTGCAAAGCTAATCCCTAAATATTTGGAAAGAGCAAAATAGACCTTGACTACATGAATTTTAGAGTTAACTTCTTTGGACTTGTCTGGAATGAGTAGCTGGCGTAAAAAAATGGAGTTCAGACACAGTGTCTTATGAGTAATCTCCAGCTTCCCATGGGAGCCCCAGAAATCACCTTCTGCATGAGATACACCAGCTCAGCCAACCTGAGGCGTGTGTTCTGTGCATGCATCCTCTAATTCCACACTCTCAGCCTTGCAAATTGCTTCTTGTTTTCCTTTACCATGAAAAGGATTTGGATTCTTGTCAAAATATTTTGGTGCTTCAGAGTTTCCCAACAGAGAGCGGATTTTAGGCAGGTGGGTACTTGATGCTTCCCACAAAGCTGGTCCTAGCAGGGGTCTGGAAGCAGCAGAGATCTGGAAATACACTTTGGGTTCATGGTCTCCTTTTCCTTTCAAGCAGCAGCTCCTGAAAGTGGCAGTTGTTTCAGATTAGATTCCCCTCCCTGCCACTTGTGCTGTTGACCACGCTTTTAAATCATAGTTTTAAGAGCCTGTGTCAGAGATTTCATCTCTGAAAATATATGAGGAGCTGCTGCCTGTTATGCAGGAGTGGTTTTGTGTCAGCTCCACTGCAGATCCCCAAGCCCTGGCCAGCAGAGTGATCTGCTCCATCCCCACAGCCACGTGTGCTGTGGGAGACGCTGAGCAGGGAGCACATCAGAGGAAGGTGAAGAGACCTGAGGGGAGTGTGGTCAGAGAGCCTGATCAGAGAGAGAAATCAGCAGCTTTCTCAGGCTGTCCTGGAAAGTTTGGAGGGAGGCAGAGAAGTGTAAACAGTATCTCCACCTGGGATTTGTGAGTATAAGTGTACGTGAGCTGCATGATGTTTGTCCTGGGATGTTTTTCAAGAGATTGTTGTTCTCCTTTCCCCAGGGGGCTGAGGGGTGTCTTCTCTTGCTTACCTGCTGACCAATATGAATCCACCTAACAAACTCATCTGTAAAAGTTGAGTTCTTTTCTTAATAAAGGCTTTTAGCTTCCTTGCCTTCTGATCTCTGGAGTCTTTCATCGCTGCTGAGTGAAGCCTGCAGTGACAGGGGCGCTGGGAAGGCAGTGGGCAGGGGAAGGGATGGGAAGAAAAGCAGGAGGAACTGGCTTGCCTTGGTGACAACTTTGGGTGCCACGTGTCACTCCAAGAGTGCACAATTTGTGCTTCTCAGGTGGGTCTGTGCACACACAGAGGCACAGACACAAACAGGCACTTCAAACCTGCTCTCTCTGGCAAGATGAAGACTTGTCCTGGCTTTTTCCTTTCAGGTTTTGGAGTGCAAAGCTCCAGGGTATGGCTCTGTGTTGTTGCTGCCTGCCTGTGCATGGGGCAGAGACTCTTGAAGAATTTCTTTGAAGGCCAGTCAAGGTCATCCCCCACAGTCTGGTCAGTTCTGCAGCACACACACCTTTGTGGTGGTCACCTTTCGTGTGTGGTGGCAGTGGTTGGGTAGGAGGGCTTTGGGAAAGAGCCACTCACAAAATCAAAACTTCTGTTTTTTTCCCTGCTTTTCTTGCAAAGTTATGGAAAGGAAAGGGTTATGATGGTCCTCCTTAAAGGGTTAAAGAAAAAAATTACATCGGATAAAGCCCAAAAATGTTGTTTTAAGTGGACACAGGTCGTATTGCAACCTTTCCTTTTCTCACCTTGCTTGCTTGCTCTCTGCTCTGCCTTCCTCCCCTCCCAATCATCACTGTCTCTGTTCCTGGCTGTGTCATTGCTGCCCTCTGGGACCTGAGCAAAGCTCAGTCCTTCTCTCCATGTGTGGACATCCCTTGCAGTGCTGTCCCCTCCATCTTCCCACTGCTCATTTTCTTCTGCAGTGATCCTCTGCTTTCCCCCCATAATTACTTTCTTGAGGCTTATTTTCATCTCAGTGTCTGATGTGACCACAGTACATAAGTCTGTAGCTATTGATTTCTGACAGCAGAGTCTGCTTGTTCTCAGTAATATTTCTAGCATCAGCATTCATCTTCCTTTCAATCTAAAAGATATGTCAGGACCACATCACTAAGGCTTCAGTTTTTTCTGCCCGTCAGCAGCATTCTTTCCCCATGATTCATATCCATAAATTGCTAAGGGAAAAATTAAACTTTTCATCAAACCCTTAAATATTTTGAGACTCCACAGTTATTTCACATTTTCAGGAGGAAGGCCACAGCTATGGAAGCTGTTCCTAATGATCTCTGGATTTTTTGGGAGCTGCCTCTTTGGTCTGATATCTGTGGTCTCATATAATCAAAATCATCAGTTCCTTTAATATATTGACATCTTGCATTCACATGAAGAGTCCCCTGTTTTCACCATGCTTAAAGGTATCCCATACTCATCAGCAGCCTTTTCTTTTCTCTCTCTTTTTTTTGAACTTTAACACTGGTATTCCTGAGGGTTGTAGCAATGAGCTATGGCTGTCACTGTGGGGTGTGATGTGGGTTAATAGGTGTCTGCCAGGGCAATCACACAGGGCTTCCACTTTAGGCAGGGTTGTTGTAAGATAAATCTGCTGTACACGCTGTAGAGGTTGGTGGCAGAATGTGTGTGTCACTTCTTCCAGTACAAACCCACTTGCTCACTGCTGCTCTTCCTGCGGATGGGTTCTGTTTATGATAAAATCCCAGTGCATCTGCTGAGATGCTCTGGAGTTCCTTTATCTCATGACAGGGAGGGAGGTATTGCATGTTTTGAGTGGTATGTAAAAAGCACAGCCAATGGCTGCTGAAACTCTGTTTTGTCAGTGATGTGAAGGATGGTTTTAATTTCCCCATAGGTGTCTTTCTCATCTCAGGAACCAGCTGATGGTGGCATTAATTTTGCTTCTATCATTTCCTTCACATGTCTTAAATTATGCTTGACCATCAGAGGGATGCTGTGATGGTTACAGTGCTTCGTGTGCCTCTTCTCTTGAACAGAATTTCATTGAATTGGCTGATTACCAGGCAGCAATATATCTTTCCAGATTTTTCACGTGAGAGCGATGCCAGGATAACTGATCACTTTAAACAGCCCTACTGATTTTCCTTGGTGCTTTCCAAGGGATCATGTCCAAATTCCATCCAGCTGATGTGTCTGTCTCAGACAGCTCCATTTTGGGGTGGGTTTTCTAGATGTACCTCTTACTCCAGGGGTGTTTCTGGTGGTGTTTGATTCCTGCACAACCAGCGAAGTCTGTATTTTTATTTATATTTTACTGCTTTCAGAGAATATTTGCAGTGAGGAATCTGAGGGCTGTGAAGAACACCTGGTAAAACAGAAGGAGCGGAAGCAGCGGGAAAAGTCTCCCTCACTGCCAGGTACCAGAGCAGGGCACAGATAAAAATGACCACAGAAAGCACTTCAAAGTGTTCCTTTAGGCTTGAAGCTATCACAAATTTTAGTAGTGGGTAGGTTCTTCCTGATAAGAAGAGTACAACTGCACTTATGAAGGTGCTGGACTGAATTTTGGAGGAATTATAGAGCTTGGTGGGAAAGGAACAAACCATTCAAGACCGTTTTGCTGGAGCTGGAATTTGGAAGGTAAAGATGAAAGGACATTTGCTGTTATGTCCAGGCCATGGGAAAAACATGACAGATAAGTAGCTTATGCAGAAATGTAAAAATTGGGTTCAGTTTGTTGGATGTTTGGGATGAAAGGCAATTTCATTTATCATCAGACATCACCTGGGGAGAATCCAGCCCAAGAATCACCACAATCTACCTGGGAGAACTCCAGCCCCTGTGGCATCACGAAGGTTTTTCCTGATAATGACAGCAGCTGGTGGCAGGTGGTCAACAAGTACTTCAGTGCCATGAAGAAATGTTTGTTAGTGAAACTGTCCAGCAGTTTTTCGAACTGGGAAATTAATATTGGAGCTGAAAGGATAAACTCTTTTAAAAAGAGAGGATGACAAATAGTAGTCTTCATAAAATGGTTTTGTGGAAGGTGTCCCTGTCCATGGCAGTAGGTTGGAATGAGATGAGCTTTAAGGTCTCTCCCAACCCAAATTCTGGGATTCTGCTGTAGAATTGAGTTTTGTTGGTTTTCTTGGCTGCTGTATCCACCTGCTCACTGTGAATACCCAGGTCTGTAGCATGTGATCTTAGAGGACTGTTATGCCTAAAGATTTTTTAGCTTTTTGTGTATTTTTCATATATTTGTAGCCTTGTGGATTTTTTATATGTATTTGTGTAGCTTCTAGTATTTTTCCTGCCCTCTCTCACAGTTTAACAAACACTTATTAACACATTCTTGAAATTCTGTTTAGTCTTAAGAAGAAAATTCTTGACAAGGACATCTTATCTTCTACCAGACACCACAGAACCTAAGACACAATAAATAAATAAGGCAAAGAAGCCCCTGGACCAGCTCCAAGGGTTACTGGGATAGCTGATTTCCTATTGGATGTACCAGCTGGATATACTAATTAATTAACCTTATAAAAATTATAGAAATCCTGTACCATGTGTGTGCAGTGCTGTGTCTTGTGCACCTGAAAGCTTTCATTGAAGAATTGCTTTTTTATCTTCCCACTTTAACTCTGCTGCAAGGTTTTTTCCTTTTGTTATTAGGCAGCAACTGAGCAGACTGAGCTGAGAGACCAAATGTCCTCTGGAGACCAAATGTTTGGTGACCAAACTCTTTCCAAAGTGCAGGTTGTGGTGGTCATGATTTCAGCCCCAAAATAAGCAGTTCAGAAGGCAAAGGCCACTGCCCAAGGCTTGTGCTGCTGCCATGCTGCCCAGAGCTGGGTGTGCTCATGATCGTGCTCCAAAATGAAGATCCCTTGATTTCACGTGCTCAGTTTTCAGCTTTAGGTGTCACCAGGATGACTGGAGTGGCTCTGGAAGTGGCCAGGAGTGAAGGAGGTGTGCCAGGAGGGGACAGGACACAGAAACAAGGGCTCACAGGCAGGGGAAGGTGCCATGGGGCAGCTCCTGTGCGTGCAGCACGATGTGTTTCTCTTTGCATGGTCCCTCAGCAGCTGCTGCTGCCACCTGGCACCGGGTGACCGTGGGCTTGGGGTCCCTGTTCCTGTTCCCTCCCCGTGTGAGCACTATCCCCTGCCACTCCAGGAGAGAAAATGTTCAAAACAAGCCACAGATGTTCTGTGTGGCCTCTGCTGCTGCTGGAAGGAGATCACCCCGTCCCCACGTGAAGGCTGGGGTGGCACTGGGTGTGAGTGGCTGAGGGAGCTGTGCAGGTGCTGGGCGTGCCTGGTTTGACTGTAGGTTCTGGGAGCCACGGTTTGTGGGGGAAGGTCTCTCCAGTGACGTCTTGGGGGTGTCCATTCCCCAGGTCACAAGGACACAGGGGCAGATTGCTGGCAAGGGATCAGATTTCCTCTCTGGACAAGTGCTGCCCAGCGCACACAGCCCTGGGCTTCTCCCTGCTCTCCACCCAGCTCTTGCCCTGCAAGGTGTAACACCCCACATCCATTCCCTGCGTTCCAGCACGTCCACAAAGCTTCAACCTCTGTTATTCTTTACAAAGGGAAGGTTTCATTTCAGATGTGTGTCAGGGTAAGGCTTTGGCTCTTTGTTTTACTCCCTGTGATGGATTCCTGAGCCCTGGTATTACCCAGAGCCCAGCGTGGTGCCGCACTGCAGCTCCAGGCTCTTTGCAGGGTCTCCAGAAGGACACTGAGAAATCACCAATCACTCCTCAAACCCTGCAACAGGCATCTGCAGGGAATATCCACCTGACCGAGGGTACTCATTGCCGCAGAAAGGAAATTGTTCCCCTTTATTCATGGGATATGACTGCAGGGTAAATAAAAAGTGAGAGCGAGTTTTAAGTGCTTACACCGAGAGGGTCAGAGGGGTCACCTGCATTTGTGAAACGTCCAGCGCCTCTTGTCCCCTGTGCTGCCAACAGATGGAAATCATTGCACAGGGGGGTGTGAGCTGGGGTCAGCGAGGGAGAGAGGCAGAGCCTGTGAGGAACAGCTCATTCATACCCCCGAGCCAAAGAACCACCTTTCTGAGCTGTTCTCTTTGTGCTGCTGTAAAACACAGAGGCGAGCAGGAGGGCCCACGGGCTGTAGGAGTTTAAATCAATATGACAAATCCATAATTACACAGCGACTTGTGCAGTGAGAACATCTTGGGCTTATAAGGAAAAACAAACGTCAGCACGAATCTCCAATGTTATATATAAAATCCAGACATGTATAGTCAATCTATATAAATGCAAGTTTGTCTTATTCTGGATATTGTGTACACGAGTGTTTTTTCAAATGTCTCTGCTCTTTTTACCTAATTCATAAATCATAACAGGAGATACAATAAAAGGAATTAGGTGATCATTAAAGCACTATGCACTGGATATATATTTCCTTTCCTCTTTCAGTCTGAGAGCTCATTAAAAGCTCGCTTGACTCTTGAAGTATCTTGACACTGAAGATGATGATGAATAGAGCTGCTAAGAGTTGCTAATGATTTGAAATACATTGTCAGAATCACATGATGATGCTATAGGAGATTGTTATAGAGGTGTTATTTGTGTTTGTTTTATTTGGTTACCCTCTTAATCGACACAGATTAGAAACAGAGCATGAAGCTGAGCAAGTATTTATTTTCTCTCTAGAAGGATATTTTAATTTAAAAATGAACTATTAAAAAAAGAAGTCTGGGCAGGTGAAAATTACTGTAATGACAGGATCCTGGCCATGTTATCAGTGATTAATTGCAAACCCTTGCCAGTCTCCTCCCCAGGTGTAAGTGCTTTGCTGGCCATGTTATGTTCCTAACAAACTGAAACTGAAGTGTCTGCTCAAGTGCTTTGCTGGCTCTGTCCCTCCCCAGTCAGAGCCTCTGGTTTGTCCCTGGCGTGGGGGGACAGAGGGCTGGACACCCTCACTGCACTGCTCTGTGTCACCAAGGGCTGGGCTCTTGTCGTGGGGAGCAGCTTGTTTGCTCTCCATCCAAAACTCTCTGCCAGTGCTGATGAAGGAACACCTTGTGCTGCTGGAGAGGATTCTCCTCCATCCCTGGGAGGGGATTCAGCCTGTGCAGAGGCATTTTCCAAGGAGTCTGTGGATGGGCTTCGTCTTTTCCCTTTGAACCACTTGAGAAACATCCTGATAGAAATGTTTANTTTCCAAGGAGTCTGTGGATGGGCCACTTGAGATTCATCCTGATAGAAATGTTTCATGTATTTAGGAGGTTTTGTCCTGGAGAAAAGCTGGGGTTATTTTTTTTTTCACGGAGCACAGAAGCACATGCACAATTGCATTCCTGCACAGAGATGTCTGTGGTTCAATCTCATACACCCCAAAAGAAGTTTAGGACTTTGTGCGTTAGGAAGTTAGGTTGTCCAGGTCATTAAATCTCCGTGGGGTGCAGATTTCCAAATATTCAGACTGTGTTCATCGATGGGAAGCGTGTGCCTAACTCCCCCTGCTCTGGTTTGTAAATTGGGTTCTTTGGGTGGCATTTCCAGAATGCAGGGGTGGCCACCCACCTTCAATCTGTGCTGCCCTCAAAACGCTTCTCTTTCTTTGCCACCCAGCTCTTCCTCCTGCAGCAGGGAGGCAGCGCCTGCCTTCCCAGAGCACATCACTCCTGCCAGCTCAGCTCTTCGTTTTCCTCCATGCACCCGATGCTCCCAGATAGAGCATCCTGTAAATCATATTTAAAAATCCATTAGTCTGATGTTTCTGGAGTTGATATTGAGTGAGCTTTGGAGATCCTGTTGGCTCCACGTTCCCTTGTCCCACACTAATTTACAGTATATTTCACCAGGAC
This sequence comes from Bombycilla garrulus, assembly GCA_013400315.1. NCBI lineage: Eukaryota > Metazoa > Chordata > Aves > Passeriformes > Bombycillidae > Bombycilla > Bombycilla garrulus. The sequence continues at coordinate 70,994 of VXBU01019431.1, read as the reverse complement.
AGGCATTTTCAAATGGAAGGACCAGCCTTGACTTTTCTTTCTTTCTTTCTTTCTTTCTTTCTTTCTTTCTTTCTTTCTTTCTTTCTTTCTTTCTTTCTTTCCTTCTTTCCTTCTTTCCTTCTTTCCTTCTTTCCTTCTTTCCTTCTTTCCTTCTTTCCTTCTTTCCTTCTTTCCTTCTTTCCTTCTTTCCTTCTTTCCTTCCCTCTTTCTTTCTTTATTTCTTTCCCTCTTTCCTTCCCATTATTCATCTGTTTTTAGCAGATGATTGGTGGCTTCTGATGTCAATGTGAGATTGTTCTTCTGTTTTCCCACCTACCAGTGTATAAAAAGGTGGGACAGAATAAAAGGGAAATGCAATACCTGGGGCAGGTGAAGGCTCCTCATGCCAGGGGCACAGAGCCTTTGGCAGCTGCAGGCTTGGATGCAGGGGCTCCAAGCTTTTGTTTTCCATGCAGGATGAAGGACTGCATTAGCAGGAGCTGCTCCCCTTCTGTGCTCCTGACTTTGGGAGGGAGCCAGGGACAGCTGGGGGTGCTCCAGGCTGCCTGGGGCAGCAGGGATGTTGTTGAGCAGGTCCTACAACCACATAAAAGCTGATGAGTGTTTATTAAGCCAAAAAGTTGGAGTGATCCAGAAAGGGAGAAAAGGTTTTTCCCTTTGACATGGAAAATGTGGGATGTGGAGTGTCCCACAGCCTGGCTGAGAGCAGAGGGAGAGTGGCATGGAGTCACAGAACAGTTGGTGTTGGCAGAGACCTTAAAGCTCATCTCGTTCCAGCTCCCTCACAATGAGCAGGGACATCTTCAGCCTGCTCAGAGCTGTCCAACCTGGTCTTGGCTGTTCCCAGGACACCCAAAACCTCTCTGGGGAATCTGTGCCAGCAACACAACAACAATACTTGGTATTTATTTAAAGCTTTGATAGAAGGGTTCCAAAGCACTTTGCAGACAATGCAGACCTGAGCCTTGCGATTCTCCTGTGAGACATGCTCAGAATTCATCACGACTTCATGCTGCTGAGAGCAGTCTGCAGGCAGATGGGAATGGGGCTTCTTCCAAATGTGTGCTTTGCTCTGTTGTGAGGGTGAGAGCCGTTTGGCCCTTCAATTTTAAGATGGATTATCATCTTCAAAATACTGAGGAGCCCATCTGATGTTTGAGCTGTGAATCTGGACAGTGCATTCAAGCCTGTACTTCAGAAGAAATGCCTTTCAAGCAAGCAAGATCTTGGTGGATATTCCTAAGGCGAAGGCTTGTGTTTGAAAAATGGACCTGCAAGTTGAAATCTCAGAATTTGCCTCACTGAATGCACAGATTTAAGGTATAAATGTGGTTCATGTCTTTTTTCCTTTTATCCTACCTGATTATTAGGCTGTGTATGTTCTTAAATACACATGAAAATCACGGACAGTTTGGTCTGTCGGGTTTCCTGGCTTTCCTTCAGAAGGACATCATTCCTCATTACCAAACCTTTGGGGTGAAGGATGAGCTGAGCACACCCTGTGCCATGCAGGTTTTTAATGACAGTGCACCAGAGCAGTCCCCTGCACTGTGGTCCCTGTGCCCCACAGCTCCCTTGGACAGCGGGGTGAAATGACAGCTCGCTCCACATCTGGGCAGCCAGACCCTCACGCAGCCCTCTGACACCTCCCATCCCACCTCACCTCACTTCTCCTGCTCTGCTGAACTTGAAATCACTCCAGAATATGCCAAGGAATGTTAGCAGGGATGCTGTTTGGAATGTGCTGCACAGGGCTGGCAGTAGGAGCCCTGACATCTCAGGAGGCTCCCTGGAGGAGGAAAGCTGATAACAGCAAAGTTCACTCCTGGAAGCTGGGCGGACCCAAAGGCCTCTGCTTTTGCTTGGTCTCTGCTGAAGGTGATTGACTTTGAGTGAGCAATTGCTGCTGACTCTGCAACTTGATCCTGGAGTTTATGTTCTGTGTAAGTAACCTTGAGATAGGGATAACTCATAACCTTTACCTGACCCTGGCTGTGCATCTCAAGAGAACAGCAGCTCTTTGTTTGAGGTTTTGGGAGCCATGGGAGGTATATTTAGCTTATAGTCATGAACTGATGCTAAACATATGTGCCCAGACAGCTGCTCCTTCCTTTCGTCTATGAGTAAGTATTGATTAATGGAAGGATAAATTTATACACGTAGTGGATTGTTCAGTGGAATTGGTACCAAACCATCAGTAGATTGATTTTGTCATTTAGAATAAAATGAAACACTTGTTTTGAGGGAAGAAGGACTCTGGATATTGATGGGTGAGCAAAATAGTGGAGAAACCAGGTGCAGCCCGTGGTCTAGACGCTGTGAAATTGCCAGCAGGAGGACAATTGTCTTGGCACAGTGCAGACTCCTGGAATGCCATGTGGATGAGGAATGCTTTGGTGACGACAGGATGTGTCATGCATGTTGTGCTCAGGCAGGCGATGGCAGGAAACACGTGCTTTTGTGGAAAGGATGGTATCAAACCAGCTGGGACCCAGAACCCCGTTGGACAACTGTGCAAGTTGTCTCCTTTATCCTGATCTCTCACTCTCCCATGGGAAGAATTTTTATAGAGTTCCTTAAATACTCAGTTTCTATTTAATTTGATCTATTCTGAACATGTGAGCAAAGTATTTATGATGCAAAATTAATCTTGAACCTTGGAGGTTCTCAGGTGAGTGACCTTTGTGATAGCGACAGCGACAAATTCAGTTTCTGGCAGTCTTAGCTATGGGCATGGGCTTCACGGGCAGCCTCAGCCTCTGGTGGTGTCCTGGACTTCAGCAAGCCCTTGGTGGGTCTTACTCACACCTCACATGTTTTATACTGTGGGTGGTAAGAACATCCAGCCCATGCAGGATAGCTCTGCTCTAAATCCAGAGCTTCTTGAAGAGTGTGGGAATCCTGCCTAGATCATGGCAACCTTCACTTAAACCTGGGCTGGTTCTGATCGAGCATTCAGATGAAACACTTTGCTCTCAACAAAATGTGTTGTTTTTCTAATTTGCCATGTCCATGATTCAGCACTCACACTCCTCCACTGGGCAGAAAATGGATGGTTTCAAAAAGCTCTTGACCTGATGGGTTTTGTCAAAGCCACAGCCTTTACAATCATGGCTTTTAAGCTTTTTTTTTTTTTTTAAGAGAATTGGTAGATGATAGCCACTGCAAAACTGTGAGCAAGAGCAGCGAGGTGATGGTGCCCTGTCCTCTCCTCCTCTCGGGCATGGCACAGAAATGGTGTCTGCTGGAATTCTGCTGGGCAGCAGGGTGGAAAGAGGAAGCTCTGCAGGGCTGGGGGAGCTGGAGGTGAAAGTGAAGGGTTTTCCTTTTCCAGGAGGACGTTTGCACAGAGAATTAACTCCTGTGCAGGCTCCTGGGGCAGATTTGTGTTATGTCCAGCCGTGCAAGACGTGTGTAAGTGAGAGCATGAACTGTGTCCCTGCTCACATCCCTGGAGATGAAAATGAATTCCCACGGCCTGGAGCAGGGCAGGAAAGTGTCCAGGAGGAACAGGCTGGCTTGGTGTGGCTCTGAGTGTCCACACACAGCAGCCCTCACCCCTGCTCCAAACCAGCTGGCTGGGAAAGACCTGCACACCAATAATCCCAATATCAATCCCATATCAATCACAGAATCTGGCTCGTTTTTTGTGACATTTTGTGTTGCAAACAGCTCAGGTCACGGAGCATCCACTGGTTTCTGTTTCTCAGCTCACAGACCAAGACCTGATGATCTGCAGGTTGGATGAAAATGGTTTATTGAGGGTTTGTCTGCACGATTTATACATGCAGACATTTTTAATCCTTGGCGTCAGCCAACAGAATAAAAAAGGGTGAAGGAAAGCAATTTACATGAGAAAATATTAGAGCTGTATCCTATCCTAGCGTATTATTTTAAAATGTCTCTGTGGAATACAATGTTTTCTGTAAAAGGCAGGGTGCCTGGCTTCATAAACCTTTCTAAATTACCACCTCACCACAGCCTCCAGCAGCTGTCCTAATTCCTCAATTCATTTTTAACATTTGAGGATTAAAAAGAATACAAACCACACACTTTGAAAACAAAGCTCCCGGTGGGTCCCACACCGTGGGGAGGGGCCAACTTCTTGTGACTCCTGAAAGCTGATGTTAGCCAGCCTAGCTGAGGAATAATGGGATTGGAGAACAGGGGATTTGGTAAATCAGCTTGAACCCGTGGAACTCGTGTTTACGTGCATTTGCTTCTAGTGGAAAACAGCGGTGACACTATTGGAAGAAAAACTAGCTTTAAAAAATAATTTAATCTATCCACAGAGGAGCAATACAGAGAGGGGGGATTATTGAGGAAAAAGGGAAGTGGTCCTTCAATTCTGCCAGCAATATTGTGCATTTCCCTCGGCAGAGCTGAGGTTCTTTTTGGAGCTTAGCCTTATCTAGGAGTGGAAACATAATGATGGGCAAACATCAGGAGACTTGCAAGTGTGTTTTTTGGTTTAATTCATAATAGGCCTGGCTCATGTCTGCATTCTGACTTAGAAGAGAAGAACAAGATGTGCAAACTCTTCATTTCCTTTTCAGCAACCTCCAAAAATTAAGCCTTTAAAGAAGTACACCTTGTCTCCATAGCAGGATGAAGGAATTTTTAAAGTTTGGGATCCTTTTTGAGGTTAAGCTCCAGCATTTTCCTCTAACATTGCTTCTCTGGAGTTGCTCTGAGTTTTTGGAAGCTGACAGAGTTTTGCTCCTTGTAATTCTGCTTTTACCTGTGTATTGTTTGGATATCACCCACCTGCTGTGTCAGGAGACTTCAACCCTAACAGCTTTAATGTTGCTGGCTGCCTCAGACTAACATAAAAATTCATCAGAGTGAATATGGAGATGACCTTGCAATGAAAAACATGACCAAGAGGTGGATAAGCTTTGTCTCCTATGAATTTTGTGTTAAAAAGTGGGAATTTGACCTCCATATAAAGGCCAGTGCTATGTTCAGCCTGCATTTGAGTTTCTGTGCTTCTTCCTGGCTTGCTTTACTCCAGCAGCATAATTAGTTTGTTGAGGAGCTTAAACATCCCCCGTATAATCGTTTGTCTCTAGTCCTTGTATTTACTCTATCATATTTAGCACTAACAGCACATTTTCCACTAAATCACTGCTGCTGGAACAACACATCCTTTCCTAACGTGGCGCCCCAGTCACTGGCTGTGAGCAGTAATTGACTGCAGTGGGGCTTTGATGCTCATAAGTATTTAGTCCCTCACGCTGTGCTCTTTGAATCAATAACCTCCTTTGGTCTGTAACCTAATAGAATTGCTTAGTGGATAAAATTTTGCTTGTGTTTCATCCATTTAGCTTATTTCAGCCCTCTGATAGATTTGCTCCATCAGGAGAGCCAGTGAAAATGATCATGTGCTTGTCGTACGCCCGTGACAATAAACATCATCATATTTTCCCCTGCGTACTTCAGGACGGAGATAACTCAGCCTTTGAAAAGAATGGGGATGGATGTGCATAAAATAAGAGTTGGGTGGAAATCAGCAGCTGATGCTGGGGGAGTAGAAGCAGAACAGAGAAGGCTGGAAAGGGGAAAGCTGCGGGGCAAACCTCTGCTCCTATTTTCTGTGTGAGCACAGAGCCTGTGCTGCCATTGGGACAGGAGCCCGTCAGCTCTGGGCAGGACCCAGGGGATCCTCAGCTCGCAGGTACGAGTCTGCAGAGCCCTAAAGCTCCACGTGGGGCCGAAAGCATCCAGCTCACAGAACAGAGGCAGTGACCACGTGTGAGACTGCAGGGACAGAGATGTGAGGATGTAGCAAACTGAATCTGGAGGAAAAGACAAAACCAGCAGGGTTTGGGCCTTGGGTCCTTGATGTAAAGCCACCGAAGGGTTCCATCCTGCTAATGTGGGTATTGTTGACCTCACCACACGTGCGGATATTTGGCCATGAAGAGGTTAAGCTGTCTACGCTCTTTTGTTTTGCCCTGCCTCTCCCTCCAGAGGAAGATTTGTCTATAAAGTTATTTTTAGATGCCTTGTGAGCAAATTTTGTGGGAAGACAGGCAGCCAGCAGCCCCCGGCGAGCTGCTGAGCCCACCCTTCTCAGCTTACAGAGCATAATTAGCAGATAATCATGCCAGAATCGCAGACTCCAACGGGCTAATTTTATCGCGTGTGCTGACATCGGTAAGCTCGTTGAAAGTAAGTTGTGGGTTGTTGGTTAAATGTGTTTCCTAACTTGTTTATGAGCTGGTGTTCCTGCGTTCTGTGTAAAGGCAAGATCAAATGCAGGTCTTGTCATGCAGCAGCCGCTGGGGCTTTGGTCAGGTTAGATAACACAGGATGTTTCCTGGCATTAAAATTGCATTTTATTGGGACCTGCTTGCTGCTAATGGTGTTTCCAATAACGCTGTGGTGTTTTTCTGCAGGGTTGGTGTGGAAGGTGTTGGAGCTTTGATTCAGCAACATATTCAGGCACATGCTTTGAGGCGTACTCATTCCACTAACCTGTAATTATATATCTATAAATGTACATATAAAAACTGGAGGTGCCTGCTGGGATCGGGCTGTAATTTCCCATGATCTAAATGGAAATTAAACATGTATTTTTAAGCTACGTTTATACTTAGGAGTTTTGCTAATTTAGGGCCTTAGTAACTCCTGCCATTTTTTTTAGCAAAGAAAAATATTAAGTGTCAGATGGTTGGGCTGAACAGCTTTCAGGACCTGCATACTTCTCTCTTTTAGTGATATGGTAAAATAAAGATCCTTCTTAATAGAAAACACAGTCATCCTTCTGGGTACAATAAATCTAAGACAGGTAGATATAATAAAAACTATCACTATTTCCTCCTGATAATAGAAAGATTAAGTTGGCCAAGCTTACAGGGTCAAAAATAGGCTAAGTAACAGGAACCTATGGGGCAGATGACCTGAAGAATGTGGGAAAAGAGCCTGACCTCCTGCTGTCTGATTTTTTTTGTCCATGGGATTGAAAAATGTGACTCTGAGGGAGGCACCAGCTTGCAGCAGGCAAAGGTGGGCTGGGCTGAGGTCGGCAGAACGTTTGGGTTCCCTCGGTTCACAGAAGTGCCTTTTGTAGTGTTTCCCTTCTGTGGACAGGTAAAGATTTAGGATCAATCCTGTGGTGGCCAGAGGAAATGTGACAGAACTTGTGAGGTCTTTTCCATTTCCAGATACGTCTCTGGTTTTGCAGTGGATTCTTAATGAATTGTCATCCTCCAAAAGCCTCTGAGCTCCTGCCTGAGTCTCCTCCCTGCAGGATTTTGGATCTGGTCTTATAGTAGCAAATGTCAGACACAGGAATCAGTCTCCCCCAGGTGAGCATTTAGTGTTTTGTAGGAGAGAACAGCCCTTTGTAACCTGTTTCCATTCTCTGAACACTCACCATGACAAAAAGTCTGTAGCTGGATTGAACACACCTTGAGTATTTGCTGCAATATTTACCCAAGTCCATTCAGCTGTGAAGTCTTGCATGTAGTCTCACCTAAGTCCTGTTCTTTGTGACTGTATCTTGTGCTTTCAGGCTAAATAGAAAAGCAGTAGGGAAAGTAATAGCTCGGGCTGAAGTAATAATTTGCTGACAGGCTGGCAAACATGTATTTGTCTAGCATATAAACCTGGTTCTTTTTTTCCCTGGTCATGATGGAGGCTGCTTGCACAGAGGAAATATCCCTGGTGACAGAGAGCCAAACTCCCGGGGCTCTGGGCGTATTCAAGTGCTCTGCCTGTCGTATGGCAGATTAATTCAGAGGCAGAACATGGAACCATTGCCTCAAGCAGGCGAGTGCCATTCTGCGGGAAGCATTGTTCATCCCAGCAGCTGCCTCGTGAGCAGCGTGCTGGAGCAGCAAAGAAGAAACATCTCACATGCAGGAGTTGTGGTGGTAGCTCCAGAAATCAGATTGTGAGTCTGGCTCCATCACAATCCCCACTTTCCCAACCATCCATCTGAAATTCCCCCAGCAGCAGGCACTGACTGCACCTTGCCTTCAAACTCAGGCAGCCTGGATGCATCAGTTGTGTCTGGTTCTCACTCCACTCTTGATTTTATTGTCTAAAAGTTGTTTGTGGTTCTTTAGAGAGAGAAAATATCACCATTTGCTGCGAGGCAGTTGCCTGTCTCATTGCATCGGGGGTGATGGCTTTCAGTATTTGCTTGAACATGTGGATTATTTTTGCCAGTTGCTTGTCAAAAACTTGCTTCATGGGAGAGGAAGGAGGGCGGTGGGAGAAGGAAAACCCTCCAACAGCCTTGCAGGATGAGTTTGGATTCATTTCCAGAGCTGTCGGGGGTGGAAGAGAGCACCTAGTGATAGGCACATAGTGATAGGACAAGGAGGAACAGTTTTAAATGAAAAGAGGAGAGATTTAGATTAGATGCTAGATGAAAATCCTTCCCTGAGAGGGTGGGGAGGGCTGGACAGGGTGCCCAGAGCAGCTGTGGCTGCCCCTGGATCCCTGGCAGTGCCCAAGGCCAGGCTGGACACTGGGGCTGGGAGCACCTGGGACAGTGGGAGGTGTTGGGGTGGAACAAGATGATCTTTAAGGTCCCTTCCAACTCAAACCATTCTGGGATTCTGGGTTCATTTCCACTGCAGTCACAGCAGAGATGATTGTTCAGTGGTGATCCAGCTCCCAGTGGATCTGCAGTTTCATTTTTCCATCACTCTGTTCAGTTTCACCACGTGTCCAGCTCTCTCACATTCCCAGTGTGGATGCCACAGGGCTCTGGGTTCCGCACTCAGCTCCTGGGGTGTAATGAAGCCTTCAATGCCATCCTTTGAAGCTGAGCCCTTCCAGCAAAACATTTCAGTGGAGAAAAGAGTGAAATCTCATAAAATCAAGATTCATTCCAGATTTTCTAATCAGATCTGTGTATTTCCCGGATTTCTCAAGAATCACTAATTATGAAAAACCAACTTCATTCACCATTTTTACTTGGATTTCAAGTCAGTTCTGGAGACAGACAGAAAAGTTACTGCTGGTAGTTCAGATCCTGCCAAAAACCTCATGAGAATCAGCTACTGAGGTTTCTGTGTTTAAGCACTGACAGATGGAAATGGTATCTGATGTTTTAACATTCTTTAATTGAGCTCTCAAAGGCATGACAAGTCCAATGGCTGGAAACTGAAGCCAGAAAAATTCAAATTGGAAATAAGGTACAAATTTTTAACAGTGAGAGAAATTAAACTCTGGAACAGTTTATCAGGGTATGTGATGGATTCTCCATGGTTTGATCTCTTCAAATCAAGAATGCATGTCTTCCTCAGAAATACTCCATAGCTCAAACAGAAGTTAAGGGGCTCAACACAGATTTTTTAAAAATGTAATTGCATGACCTGGATGATGCAGGAGGTCAGGCTACCACATCTGAAGGGATAAGAATCTGTGAATCTAAACCCAAACAAGTCCCTTGATTCCAAGCCCTGCATTTAAACTTCATGTGGACTTGAATTCCTTCTCTGCTTAATTCTGTCTGCTTGGAAAACAAGAAGGACTTTCTAAGGCAATAGTTTGAGGAGTTTAATGCAGTCTTTTCATCGATGAGGATTTTGGCCAAGATGCTGAAGAGCTTGACCCTTCCCTTTGGGCTCTACAGAATGTCTCCTTCTCATTCCAGGTGGTTTTCTGTGGTTAACTGAGCTGGCCCTGTGCTCAGAAGTGCTGCTGAGCACCTTGGGGAGCCAGGTATTCCCTCCCCACTTCCCCTGGCTCCAGGAACACCCTTCTCCTCTGCTTGTTGTTCTGGGGATTCTGCTCACCTCCAGAGTTAAATTTCTCTCGGTGCCACGCAGCTCTTACGTTCTCCAGAGTTAATTAGTGCTGCTGTGAACCCTGAATCATGAGGTGCATCACTAAGAATGGCACACAGGTGAGGGAAAAAGTCAGGCCAGCAGCATTTCAGGCATCTCCTTTTTCCTGAGGCTCCCCACGCTGCTTCCCCAGTTTCACTTTCACGCGGCACTTTGTAACAACGGGCTGCAGCTGCCAACAAAAACTGGCAAAACAGAAGGTGGAAGAGGTCTGTAATTGGCTCCAAGTACCAATTTCTCTAGAGGGGCTTTTCTTACCAGAGAGAAACTGCTCAGCAGTGCAGGAGCAGGGCACACCTGCAGAGCAAACGGGTTTCCTCAGGCTGAAGACATCTACAGAGCAGACTAATAACACAGCAGAAATATCAGAGCTTGGTTTTTAAGGGACGTCTGAGAATGGAAAGGAATTGCCCTTTATTAAAAAGGCCAGACCAGAGTCTCTCTTGGTGCATATCGAATACAGACCCCAGATCTTTCACAAGGACCCTTTGCTGAGAGGGGAGGAGGGAGGTGGGTGGGGAAGAGGAGACAGCGAGGGAATTTAACCCTTAAGGACCTTCCTCACCAACCTTGCTTTGCAAAGAAATCTTTGCCATGGAAGCACCTTCTCCCTCACGAGGGAGGGCTTGCGCAGAGAGCAGCTGGTGCTTGTGGCAGACCTGGTTGTGTCTGTCCCGTTTCTCTGCGTTAAAGCAGATCATCCTGTGCATCCTGGGTTGCAGGGAGGACACACAGGGAAGCCTTTGTTCTCTCCAGGCTCAGTCATATGAACCTGAGCCACCTTAATGGCTGTTTTGTTGTGTATCATCTCAGTGAAGTGTTCAGAAGCACCTGGGATTTGGGGGAGCATCTGACAGAAGACTGACAGAACATTTGGGTCTTCATGAGAACCACAGAATTGTTCAGGATGGAAAAGATCTCTACAATCATCCAGTCTGCCTGTGGTTCTGTGGGTCCTCATTTTGTTGTTGGATGGTGCAGCACAAGAATTTAGGGGCTGCTTTAGCCAGTGTCGTGTGTGCCATGAGCAAGGCAGGAGGGGCTGCAGAGCACCAGCTGTGGCACAACCTGCCCCAAAGAGTTTTCTCTCGAGCTCCCTGGCTCAGGGATGCTGTGTGATGCTGGGAGACACTGAGTGAGTGCAGACATGAAGTTACAACTTTTGGTTTGGATCTTTGGGCATTGTGCATGTGTCCAGGACTGTTTATGGATTCCTGGCATTCATAACTGCATTTATTCTCGAGGAGCTTTGCTGCTTCTCTGCAACCCAGCGTTCTTTATATCAGGATCTCATAGTCATCATGGCCTGAGGAATTTTTGTAGGGGGAAACCTGGCAGATGTGGGGTCAGGGAGGCTTTGGAGCGTTCACGTGCTGCCTGGAATCACTGTTTTGGGAATGGCTCTGCCTGCTGGACATGCTGTTGTTCTGAAGCCTTGGATTTTTTCCACAGCCTCGTTCTTGTCCTTTGTTTTGTTGGAGATGGGTTGGATGGACCAACAGCCCAGCACTGTGATGATGAAATGAGTTGTGTATTATTACCCAGAACTGGTGCAGCCACAGCTCCAAGGTTCTCTGGGAAGAGCTGGGGGCAGCAATGGTGGTTTTTAGTTCTGGAAGATGCCTTGTAGCCTTTGAGTGGGCAAAATCCTATCCCAGTGTCCTGCTGCTGATGGTACAGAGGCACTCAGTGTGTGCCACAGCCACCACAGAGGAACTCACGGGGAGAGCATTGTGACGGCTCGTTCCTTGGTTCTGTTCCTGCCAGGCTGTCACCTCCTCTGTTCCTCTCCATCCCAGCAGCGTGGCCAGCTGAGGCAGAACATTGTCTTGCACCTTTGCTGCTTTCACTGATCTGAGTCTGTGACCTGCACACAGAAGATAAAACTTTAATTTCCTTTTTTGTCACCCACGTTTTTATTTTCCTTCAAGCTCTGCATTCCTATCGGTTTTGTGAAATTTCTTACTGCTGACTTCTATTCATTGCCATTACTGTTTCTTGTTTTCTGCGGAGAAGAATTTCCCATTTATTTTCTTCTTCATGATTTGGCTTTTGCTTGTCCTCCAAGCCAGAACAGCTTTTTGCCACTCAGCCTTCTTTCTTTTCCATGGGATTGCGGTTCCTCTGTGTAGGGAGGAAAATGATCTTGAACAGTTCCCAATTATCAGTCAAATATTCCTGCTCAAATTCTTTCTTTCAATTGTTTTGCTTTGTAATTATTTTCAGCTTTGTTAAGCTGGCATTGGAAATCATCAAGTAGATACATTACTCATTTGGACTTTATTCTATTTGCACATAACAAATGTAATCAAATCAGTCTCTTGTACCTAAGCTGCTGCTATATTTTTACATTCTGTCATCAGTTCCCCTTGATCTGCAAAAATGAGGTCTAATATAGAATTTCTTCTATGTTAGATGCAATTCTTTTTGTGTCTGGATATTTTCAAGTATAATTTTAGGAATTCTGAGCACATTTTTAGTATTTGCAGCACAAGGCTCCAACATATGGCTTTCAGAATGAAATCCCTATAGAAATGCAGCTCTCCTTCTTGAGTGGAATAGTTTTGTTTACAATAGCTCAGTGCTATATGAAAATGATAGTGTTGTTAGTAATATTGAACAGAATTTTGAAGAGTTCACTAAATATTTCTGTTCCTTGCATGGGAAAAAGGGAGGCTGTGTGATCATGTCCTTTAACAATAAAACACCTTTTATACTGAATGGGGATTGTATAGCAGCTCTTAATTAGAGATAATAAATACCAGCAAGTTACATCTGTGTGGAAGAATTTTAGCTGTGTGCCATTCTTTTTTAAGGGATAAACAAGGTGGCTCACAGAACCAGGGATTTTTCTGCCTGACATTAATCCTAGACAAAATAATGGAATTGCTGATAGGGCATGTAATTAGTAAAGAATTAAAGGGATTAATGCAAGTTTTGTCAATCAACATGGGCTTATAGAATATAGTTCTTGTCTAATTAGATTTTTTTTTTCCAGGAGGATTACAAATCGTGTTGATAAATGTAATTGTATTGATATGATAAACTTCTGGGAAGGCCTGAGGATGCTGATCTGATGTCATGGCTGACCCTGCAGGATGGACTAGGTGACCTCCTGAGGTCCTTTCCAACCTGGAACACCCAGTGGTCCCTTGCAAGAATTGCCTTTGGCTACAGATAACTTCTGCAAGACTGGGAGGATAGAAAACCAATTAGGCAGCACTGAAATAGATAAGAAACTGCTGTACCCTCCAGTTTTAAATGGAAATTCATCAGTGAATGGACATGCTTCTAATGGAGTCCTGGGGGTTATCACAGATCTACCTCTGTGGTGGGGTCGATATCTGGAGATCACTGAAATAAAAGACAGATCACCAGAGCAGAATGATTAGAAACCTAATCATTGGGTTCATTAGTAACCTAAATGAGAACAAGTAACATGTTTTACCAGGACCCATGTAGAGCTGAGCCATGTCCAGGGAAGTGCTGACACTGAAAAGGACGTGTGGAGCTGCAGGACCATCAGCAAGGACAGACCCCCGTGTGAGAGTGTGGCAGAGAAGAGAAATGTCATATCTGGGGGTATTAAACCAGGAATATTTGAGACAAGGAGGAAGGGACTCTTCCTGCAGTTTCCAGTTGTGACTTTGGCAGTTCAAGGAAAATGGTGTCATCAACAGTTGGAGAGAATTGAGAAAAAGGACTCGTTAAATGATGGGGAAGCACATCCACCCACAGGAGACTGGAGGAGACACTTTGCATCATCTGACAGAGAGTTTTGATGACTTTGATGGACAGAAACATAAATACAGTGAAAATCTGAGTTCAGTCCAGCAAATAAAGGCAATAAAACCCAGCAGAGAGAAACCAAAGGTGGAGGAACTCAGACTAGACATAAACCACTCTCAGCAGTGAGAGCAATTAACCACTCACAACAGCACACTGAGAAATATGAAGCTCCGTTTCATTGGAAACTTTTACATGGTTTTTCTTTTCCTAGTATTTCTGCTCTAGTTTTAGGAGGAATCAGTTCTGGGAAGTCTCGTGACCTGTGTTATCCAAGGGGTCAGAAGTTAAAATCACAGTGGTCTCATCTGGTTTTGCCATTGATTGCTCCAAGGGGCTCTGGCACGATGTGTGCTCCCAGCTCAGCTGCCTGTGTCCAGCGCAAGAGGAGGGCTCACAAAAACAGCCTGGTCTAGAAGCAGTTCAGGAGCTTTGTTTCTTACCAACTTGGATGAAGATTTCAGGAAAAAAAACAATGAACCCAGGACTGAATTTTCTGAAAACCTTGTTACTTACTAAAGCACTGGGGATACAGATTAATTCACTCAGCTTCTTATTGATTCCTCCTGCTCTTTGGAGACCAGAGGCACATCCATACAGGAAAGAAAAGCTCCACTCCCTCACCAGGAGGTGCTGGTGCTTTCCACTGGCTTAGGAGATACCCAGGACTAAATGAAATGTTCAGAAGGTGAAGTGAGGAGAGATGAATGCCCCCTGAGAATGGTGTCTGCAGCCCACTGGTCCTCTCATGGGCTTCATTCTCATGGTGCTGTTAATTCATCTTCTGATTCAGCTCTGAAAATGACCAAATGTTTTTAAACTCCTGAATATTTTCAAGAATTCACCTAGACACTTGGAAACAGTAGGGAAAAAAGAACAGCAGCATGTGAATGAATGTGATTAACGGGGTCATGGTTATTCCCAGATCCTGCTTTTTAATATAATTACTTCATTACAACATAGCCATGTCACAGAACTTCTATAAACAAGTGCTGATGTCTGGCTGCTTGGACTCTTTAAAATCCAGATCTTGGAGAGGAAAAGAAATTTGGAATGGAGAAAAATAGCAATTAGAGTTAAATGGTAAAATGGAGAGTTAATGTGTAGTGAGTAAAACTCCTTTTAGTGGAAAATGTTTTTTGTGTTAACTTTTGCAAGAAAACAGTTTTCCATACTTGTCAGGCTTGACAGTTAAAGTTAATGGTGTTAAAAAACAGAGTACTGAAAAATGTTCCCTTCGGTGTGAAAGATTTATTCAATGAGAGCTTGCTTGAACAGTTATTTTGGCTAAAGCTGCTGGCTTTTGCCTAATTCTTGGAACAAAGATCCTTGCTGTGCTACTGGGATGGGGACGGCCCCAAATTTATGATTTCCCAATTAAGATGACATGAGCTATTTTTTTGTATTGTGGACCCTTTTCTGAATAGAATGCCACTCTTTAAATATTTTTTTTTTCACTTTGGGAAAACCACATCAAGCAAATGCTGATCTGACTCTGCATGGAGTAAAGCCTGGGACATGCTGGGATGCTCAGAGACAGAATTTGTGAATTAATCTGCACTGAAAGCAGACTGAAAAGTGAGTTGAACTGTTTCTACCCCTCACAGGCTATTTAGCAAGGCCGTTAGAGCTGCAGTTTCTCGTGTCATATTTGCGTGGCCAGAAAAGGCTGTCCAGCAGCAGAGCTGCCTCTGCCTTGGCTGTGCTGGAGCTCGAGGTTTGTGAAGGAGTTGAGCAGCAGCAGCAGCATGGCTGGCTGCTCTGGGGATCTTTAATTTGCCATTTCTGGCTGCCTGGTAGCCACTGGGGAGGAAAGGGTTTTTCACAACTGCCCATCAGTCCCACAGACATGAGGCTGCTCGATCTGACAGCCCGCTTGCTCCTTACTCACCTTACTGCTAAATAATTATGTCTCTGATCCACAGTGGGTGGAAGTTGAGGGCATTTTCCCTTTTAACATCAGAGGGTTTTGTCTCTTGAAGCATCCTCTGGGTTTTCATCTCCTTGAGACACTGATAAATCAGGTCTGTCACTTCACTGTGGCTTCCATGAATTAGGCACATGGGTTTGTTCTGACTGTGGCCCACGTTCTTCCAAAGCAAAGGCTCATGAATGGGCTTTTGAAATCTGTCTGCCCATTGTCCCCTTCTCCAGCCCCCTAATTTAGTGCTACTTTTTATTATTTGGACCTCTCGAAATATCTGAATTCTACCTATTAAAGAACCTTGTAAATATGGAGTCAGCATAGGTTGGCAGAGGTCCACTGGCCTCCAAGAAAAGCTGGTTGGCACCATTTGGGAATCTGTTCTGGTGTTTAGAATAAATTTATCAAGAGAGCCCAGAGAGGCAGAGATTAAAATTAATAGTGTTAAAGCTCTGGTTTCGAGCCCACCCTTGTCAGAAATGATATTTTCCTGAGTTTGTATTGAGCAGGACTGCATTTCATGGCCTTTTCAGAAGAAATCCATAAACATCTTGAGGCTTCCATGCTCTCTGGATGTACAGGTCCATGTTGAATGCTCAGTTTTGGAACTGCTGCTCTTTCCAGCCCTCTCCTTTTCTTTTTCCTGCTTGGATCCTGGAGAGTTTGGTTGCAAAGAGAAAACAGATCATGGAGCCCTCACTGTAAACATCTGAGAATGCAATGTGTGCTTGGTTTAAAGGTTTCCCAGCCATGTTTTTAATCCTTCAGTAAATGAAACTCTGAATGATGCCCCTGTGACTCCAGTGAGATGGGAGCTGAGGGTCAGCAGTGTCTGGAAGCTTTTGGATGTGTGGGGTTTCAGCTCCTGGAGTGAGTGGTTTCCAAGGCAGAGCTGGAGCCTCTCACCCTCCTCCAGTTCCACCTCCCTGCAGGCGCTGCACTGATCTTGTTCAGGTGGGTTCTGGGATTAGATTAGACCTAGGCAGCAGCAGGTTAGACCTAGGGCAGAATTTTGATCATGTCCACCTTCACATCTGTCCACGAGGGGCTTTGTTAATGTTACAGCTGTGTCAAATTCCCCTGACTTGGTAGGTGGATGTGTTTGTCCTGGAGAAAATTCCACATTCCTCACTTTGTGAGTTCTGAGATCCCATATTTCCCAGTGCAAGGGGCTGGGGAGAGCAAGGAGGTGGCAAGATCCACATGGATAAAGTCATTAAACTACTACTTTGACATATATTTCTTGCGGGGTGTTGGAAGATTTTCAGATTGACAAGGATTTGAGCAAAAACGTTCACCATGTGGTTCCCAGAATGGTTCCTAAATCCAGCTTTAGGTCCTGTCATAAAGGAAGACTGATTTCTACTGGCACAGAAGAGCTGCATCTCTGAATTGTGAGTGCTGCTGGTGCAGAGAGCTTGAATGCCCAGAGATGGAGTCAGAGCCCAGCTTTGTGCTCCTACAACTGAAATCCACGCACCTGATGACTTTTTTCCTGCAAACTATGTTGCTCATGGATGTTTTCATGAGGTATGAAAGCTTTCTATGAAGACTGATTTCAAGATTTTTCTTCTACTTATCCTCTGTGCCAGCAGCCCTTAGGACAAATAAAACTGACTCCAAAATGAACTGACCCCCTTGCTGAGACAGAGTTTTCAGTTCAGCTCAGTTTATGAATGTGGGTTTGAATTGATCATTGTTGTGCCTGACTGGGTTCAGAGCCACCTGCCTGGTGCTGGGATTCCCTGTGTTCAGGGTTCAGACCTGGCAGGAGAAGACCGGGTTCTCAGTTACATGGTGGCAATAAATGGATGATTAAATGGAAGGGAATTATATTGTTATCTATTTGGAAGCAATGTTGCAGCACAGTGTGTGGAAAGGAAAAACATGCCTAATGTGTTAACTTTATTATTATTAATATTATTATTATTATTACCTATCATCTTCTCTTGAAAGTAGAGGTGGCCTTCAAAAGGCTACAAACTGCAAAGAATTTAGTTTTTCCCCCCCTCAGAAATATATTTGCTTTTAATGACATTTTCATCTATAAAAGCTAAAAATAACATGCCTTATTAAATTCAAAGCACTCTGAGACACAGTTTGCTCTTTTTTGGCTGAGAAGGTAATGTTTTCCTCCGAGAGGATCACGTTTTCTGTTGGGTTTGGTGTTTTGTCTGCCTGCCAGCTGCAATTTTGTGTGGCTGTGGAAAATAGAAGGGAATCATGAAGCATCATTCACAAAGCTGGGACTCAGAGGAGCTGATGTCTCCTTCCTACATGGAGAGAAGTCGTTTCTGTCTCCTCCTTTTGTCAGGAGGAGGGGAGTGATGCCAACACAGCTCATACAGCCCTTCAGGCCAATCACACTGGTCTGTACCTGGGCTTTTCACACCTTTGGTGTCATCAGAAGATGTTTCTAGTTCCAGTCCAGCATTCTACAGCAAAAATCACTGGGAAACAGCTGAGTTACTGTTTTGGTCCGGGAAGGGAGGGAATGGCTGAAACAACAATAATTTCAAATATTTGTGGCACATCAATGTACAGTGCTTCAGTTTAAATCCTCACCTCAGAGCTTTGTCACATACACGTGGGCTCAGGGTGAACCAGATCAGATTTTCTGTCACTTACTGAGATGCTACAAATTGGAAACCTTCCAGTTTCTCTTCTCTTACCGATTGTTTTAAGAGTCACAGATGTATTTCAGGGCAGGTTACCTGTCTTCTGCAGAGCAGTGAAAGGAACTGGAATATTATTCCCAAGGGAAATCTCAACCCTTCTCTTTTTATTGCAACAACTGGATGTGGTTTTTGAATGTTAAGGTGTATATTAAGTAATTTAAAGTAAAAAAATATCATAGTGGGGAGATTTTTGCTATTGAAGAACTCTCCAGTATTTTCTCCATTCCCCAAGTGAGTTCCTGCCCTGATGAGGAGAGTCTTTCTTAGTGCTCCTCCACGGCATTGACTTTTTTACATGCTGGTCTGTTTTGGGCTGCATGTGGTGATTAGACAAAGAAAAATATAAAAATCAGCAGCAGGAGTAATTTGTGAGGGGGACCCAGCACATAACAGTTAGTTGGCCATGGTGTTGCAGGACATCTTTGCCTCCATAATTAAGCACTTGTTCCCCAGGAGACCTTGTGCTCCCTTCATGAGTTTCTGAAACATTGTGCAGGAGGTTGAAATGTTTTTGCAGCTGATCCACATGAAATACCATCAGGTTAAAGGAAAAGAAAAGCCACGTTTGCTGGATTATGGCTTCAAAATCCTTCAACTTCTGGAGAGGGCAGGAAGGGGACTGGAGAGGGAATCACGACTGGAGCAATTAATCTCACTGCAGCTTGGACAAGCCTCGTCACAGGCTGACACTGATTTATGAACAGGGCTTGCATATTTTTCTACTCTGTCTTGAGCAGGAGCAAGGTTGGATCTGCCCCAGTGTAAGCTGGGATGGTTCCACAGGAGCTGACGGCCTTTGCCAGCATTTCTGGGGACAGTTTGTGGCCTCCCATCGTGGCTTTTTGACACGGGTGCTGGTGCTGGTGCTCTGCCTTGCCTGTGAAGGGGATGCTGAAGGGAGATGTGCAGCAAGATCTGGAGCTGTTCTCACCACAGATCAAGCCACGGCTGTTCCTGTCCCTG
Organism: Bombycilla garrulus; assembly: GCA_013400315.1. NCBI lineage: Eukaryota > Metazoa > Chordata > Aves > Passeriformes > Bombycillidae > Bombycilla > Bombycilla garrulus. Next base: position 51,834 of record VXBU01019431.1, on the reverse strand, counting down.
TTCCCTGGGACAGAGCCTGATCCCCACCTGGCTCCATCCTCATTTCAGGGAGTTCTGCAGAGTCAGAAGGTCCCCCCTGAACCTCCTTTTCTCCAGGCTGATCCCCCCAGCTCTCAGCTGCTCCTCAGCCCACTCTGCCTGGCACCGAATGATTTCTTTTGCCAGATGGAGCAAGCTGAGGAAGGAAACCCCTCCCTGCTCCTTCCCACCTGCACAGGCACTTTTGCCACAGTTCAACTCCGTAAATCAAAATATTTGCTGTACATCTGACCCGTAATTCATGTTATCTTCGGCCAACATGCTGCTGGTGAGCCAGCCACGAGGCTGTAGAAGCTTGGAGGTGGTGTTGGTGCTGATCAGTGGCATCCTTGATGGCCTTATAGGTTTTTTCTATCCTGAGTGATGGTTCCATAGGTGGGAGCTGCCAAAACTCCCAGAAACCCCCATGTGGGCATTGGGCATCTGAGTTCCTGGTGCTGGGAAAGTGCTGGATTCGGTAGTTCAGGCCTCCTTTACATGCAATTTGCGTTCGTGCAGTAATTTGAGAGGGGTTTTTTTAGAGTGAAAAGACTCAACTCTCCTTTTGCGCCCCATTCAGAGAGAAGTTTGCTCATTTGTTCAGTTTGGACAAGAACACCTTTGTCATGCTGAGGTTAAACACTAGATGTGAGAAAGGGAATAGAGCTGGGTATCATTCTTTGTCCACCCCTAAATTCAACTGCTTTACAGCTTTTACCAGTTCAGACCATCACAGCTGCTGCTGGGACAGTCTTTGGTCTAATTTCACCTTTCTCAGCCATTTTGAAATTCGAGATTGCTGAAGCTTTCTGCTGAAATGCAAACAGCATCTTTGCCTCTGATCTCATTCATTTCCTGACGCTGCCCTCGCCTCTTTCTTTCACCCAAATCCAGACAGAGGCTTCCACGAGGTCTTAAGCAGCCTTAGAACATTTCCCCAGATGATTTTCATTTCCTTCTGCCTCTGCCCTTCTCCAATCCAGCTGGGAGCTGAGGTTTCCAAATACCTTGAAGAAAAGCCATTCTTGTGGTTTTCTACAAGCTTCAGGGGAAGTCATACTGCATATTTCTCGAGACTTTCAGTCTTGTTTTCTAGGTCTTGCAGCTTTAGACAACTTATCAAAATGTAGATGCTGAACTGAATGAGTGAACTACTTGAAGAGTTCCTGTCACTAATAATATCTTTGGGTGTCAAACTTGGAGCTAATGGGGGTGTTTGTGGGTTTAAAACCATTTTTGTGCTGGGCAATGTCCTGTTGAAGCCAAAGGACAGATCTCATTCAGAGGAGAAAAGTCAGTCCTGGACACACTCAAACGTTCTTACCATGGCTAAGCCTGTTCTAATTTCTCTGCCAAAACTCTTTTTCATTACAAAAAAGAAGAAGTATTTTAATTAAATACAAATTTCTGTGGAATATATCTGGTGCTTTCAGAAGGCATCCACGCTTTAGTGGTAACTCAAAGCCAGAACATCATGGCTCAACAGAACTATTTACATTTGAAAGCTTTTCAGTTAAAATGTGTATGTTTTGGAATTGAAAATCTGTTTTATGGCTTTCATTTTTATGGGAACACTGGAAAAATTTCTGCTTCAGGGAAGGACTATTCTGACTCTAGTAAGATTTTTATTCTCAGAACCAAGCACTGTTTTCTCAAAGATACATTTTTACATGTTGTTCACATATATTTTTCTTCCCTCTTGCCTCTCAGACCATTTCCCTTGACTTGCTTAACCTTACTTGAAAACCAGGATGAGAAATGGGGTTTTGTGTTACTGGCTCTGTTGCCTGGCTCACTGTTTTGGGCAGTTAAACAAACATCCTGGAGAGCTCTCTGGCCTGACTGCAGCCACAAAAATGCAGGTTTCACAGTGGAAGCAAGCTGAAAGGTTATTTTCAGGCCTGAGATATATAGCAGCACTTTATCCACCTGAGCCCAGCCTCTGCTGAAGGATCCAGTGCTATGGGCAGGGCAAGCCCTGGTGATTTTAATATAAATGGGTATGACAAGATGAGAGGCCAAATACTGAGTGGACTTAATCATCTGACAAGTGCAATGATTAATCTTAAATATTCTGTAGTCAGTCCCAGATTGGAATTTCAGCTTAGAAATGAGGCCATCAGCCATGGACATTTATTTGCTGGCAGCCGTGGCCACGATGTGCACGGCAAACGGAGGAAGTTCTGGTTATGTGCAAAGCTGTTAGCAGTGACAGACGATGAGTTGTTAAATAACTGCACAACTCATCGGGCAGGGGAAGGTGCTCCCAGCCTGGAGTGGGGCTCTCCCTTCCCTGGAGAGCCACCGTGGGCTGGGGACGTGTGGGCTTTCAAAAATGGTGTGATTTTGCCTTGCCAAGTGCTGCTGCCTTTGCTTTCTTCAGGCTGGGGTTCCTTCCCTCAGCTCCTTTCCCTTTAGGGTGCTGCTTGCAGGGTCTCTTTTTTTTTTGGCAGAGTTTCACACTGGCTCCTCGTGCCTGGGAAGTCTGAAGGGGAGATGGCAGAGCCAGACTGTGTGCCTGCTGGGGAACATTTTCATTCTGGACTTGGCCTCTTGCATTTCTCACATGTGAGTTTGGTTATCAGCCCAGATCCAGGTCAGAGCAGTAAAAGTAGATTCCAGTGACTCCAGTAGCCCCACACAATCTCATCTCCCAGTCTGACCTGGGTAAAGCTGGAACGTGTCCAAAGAGGGGCAACAAACCTGGGGAAGGGGGAGAGGCACAAATCTGATGAGGAGCAGAGGAGGGAGCTGGGAAGGGGCTCAGCCTGGAGAAAAGGAGGCTCAGGGGGAGCTGCTGGCTCTGCACAACTCCCTGAAAAGAAGGTGAAGCCAAGTGGGGTTAAACTCTGCTCCCAGGGAACAGAGACAGGACAAGAAGAAAAAGCCTGAAGTTCCACCAAGCAGGGTTTAGATTTTGCATTTCTTCACTGAAAGGGTGGCCAAGCAGTGGTGCTGGGCAGAGAGTCCTTGCAGAGCCTTCCTTTGAGCGCTCACAAACACCTATCAAGCAGCGCTGGGGCTCAGTGTCCAGCAGACAATGTGGAGAAAGCTTGACAAATGAGATTTGTTAGAGCAGACACTGCAGAAAATCAGGGCCATGAAAAATGTAAGCCTAATACCGATTATTCATGGTGTGCTGGGATTTCCTGATGGAGTGTTTCAGGAGTCCTGTGTGACCTGGCATGGGTAAAGATCCTCCTGACGCAAAGCTGATGAGCTCCTCTGAAACCTGAGGAGAGAAAACCTGCAGTCTCTGCTGCTGCCTCTGAACCTGGGCTTGCAAACATGTGGGGTGGCATTCCAGTGGGGAGCAGGTGGAAGAAAGGCCACCAGTGCAAGTGCCCACAGGGCTCTCAGTGGGACAGCAGGGTGAAAATGGGTTTATTTAAAAACTAAAATGTATTGTACAAATCCTCCATGCTCCCAGAGGGGTGGTATCCATACTGACTGTGGAAACCTGGCTGCAGCCATTCTGCATCAATTTGATCAAATAATGCCTCTGGTTCACAACTGGACTTGAACCCCAGCAATTTTAAGGGAAAAAAAGTGGTGTGATGCTTCGGATTCTTTCTGCTTGATAGTATCAGGCAGCCTTTCCACCTTCTCTTTGAGAACCAGCAGTTGCTGCTTCAACATGACAGGAGAAAAATGTTTTAAAGAGCAGTATTAATAATAATAGCAAATTAAAGTGTGGGGAAGGATTACAAAGGTAATTCTGAGATCCTTCTCAGTAATGCGGGCTATTAACAAAAGATAATCACCTTTAAGTTAGTCACCTTTAGCCCTGGAGTAAAATGGAGGCACAATTATTCAATGCAGTACAGAAGTAATTTGAAAAGAGATGGATGAACAGTCAGCTCACTCGGTTCTTGCTTGGGAAATCAGCCAGGGCCATGTCCAAAGGGGAGGCAAACTCAGTGAAAAGAATGGCAGCAATAAGTGACTCATTCCTGGTGTCCTTCTCTCCATTCTTCCATTGACTCTGAAGTTATTCACTCTTCTGAGCATGAAAAGTGAAAGGGGGAAAACCAGGAGAATCACGTTGAAAAGCAGTTCTTCATGTTCCTTTTGTGAGTAGCATTGGGAAGCTTTTTTACTCTGGACTGCCATGAAACAGCCAGGTCCATTCTCTGTGTCAGAGTGCAGGGTTTTTGTCATCAGAAGCCGCTGGCCATGTTCATCCTTTGTTCATCCTCTGTTATGCTGGGTCTGTGGCAGAGGGGCAGCCTGGAGAATGAGATGAGACGAGTTTTGTATGGAAAAGGCACAGAAAGAGGGCTCAGGAGCCAAGGGAATTGTCATCAGCAGGGCCAAAACAGCATGGCCACCTTGCTGTGCTGGAAACAGGAGTCTCTTTATTCACAGCTGCTGTGGGACCCCTTGCCTTGTGGCCATACCTGCCTTCTTCCCAGAAACTGGCCTGAAGCTGTTGCAGCACAAGGGCTTTCTAGTTTTTGTCAGGTTGCTTCTGAGTGCTCCCTTGCTGGTTTCATTGTTTAGAGGGGTTGTTGGAGTTTTATGCTAGGCAGAAGGAATGTGTGGACTCTGGAAGCAGTTATGAGGTTTCAAAAATTCCTTTGAAAGGTCTTTTGAGCTGCAAAGACGAGCAGTTGGGCCCTTGGAAATGCCCAAGGCAGGGCTGCAGCCACATGCGAGTCCCCTGGACAAGCTGGCTCTGATTCACCATCTGAACTTGCAGTCAAACAAATAAAACTCCCACTTTTAACATTCTCACTGCTTTTCTTCCCCACAGAAAGAAGCACTGGAGCTGGGCATCCAAACCCATCCATTTTCTCTTTGTTGCCTCCATGAGCAACAGCAGGAGGACAGGAGGGCACAAGATGAGCAGAGCCTGGCACGCCCTGTGGCACGTGGCTCAGCCTGACCCTTCCCCTGGAGCAGCTGAAGCAGTCTGTGAGAGATTAGCAGGTATGAGAAACTGCAAACAGAATAAACTCCTTGGAAACAGGCTGAGAGCTGCTGGGAGAGGCACTGTGAGTGGCCACTAATCCACCAGCCAAAGGGAGAGATCCAGTCCAGCCCAGTCCGGATAATTTCTGGGGATAAATTCTGTGTTTCTGTTTTATGTCCTGCCTGTGCAAGCGAGGGGCCTTGCTGCTCATTCCTGCACTGTTCCCCAGTGGCTCTGTCTGGACTGCTGCCTACTTTGGCTTTATAAGCATCATGGTAGGAGCTCAGTACATAATTATTCTCAGAGATATTTCTGCAGTGTTAGCTCCAATTACCTCTTTTCCATTGCACAGCTCACATGCAGGCTCCTTACCAGAAGCTCCTGAGCTGGTGGCCTGCCTGGTCCAGACACCCCAAAATCCTGGTTTTAGCGTTGCTACTGCATGCAAGCATCCATGTCCTGGAGCAGGAGCTTGTATGAGAGCAGTGCTGCTGAGGGAATCCTTCAGAGGAGTTTGAGGGGCATGGGAGAGCCTGTGAATGTCCAGCAAGGGTTTTTTGGTGCTGTGGTTACTGAGCATGGCCAGGTGACTGCCAGGATCAGTGTGGGGCTAGAGGAGAACTCACCTTGCACTGGAAAATGGAGGGTGAGAGGAGGCAGGGAATTGGTGTCTGAGAAGATGGAATTGGTGTCTGAGAAGATGGAACTGGTGTCTGCTTTTGCAGCTGCTGATGTTTGATGACAAACCCATCATTTTGGGGTTTGTCTGTGTGTTTGGGTGACACACAGCGTTATGGAGCCGAGCAAGGGGCAGTGATACGAGGAGAGGGAGGTGTGGGGTCTGTCCCTGCTGGTTGCACAGCTCAGTGGATCAGAGGAGGGCTGCCCTGTGTCTGGAAATTCTCTGTATGCCCATCAGCACCTTCACTGCCAGCAAGTCTGAATCCTGGGCCTCCTGCCAGAGTGGTAAATGTTTGGGACACAACCCAGGGGACATAACCACAGCAGGAACCTTTCCACCCCATAGCAGGTTTAGGCATTTCAGCACAGAATTTCTCTCCAGGGTTTGGGTTTTTGGGGTGTGGTACCAGCTCAGGACTCTTCACCCGTAAAATGTTGCTCATTGTCCACCCTGTCCTTCAGGCTCTGGTGGAGAATATCTCAAGAAGGCAGACAAGCTATCTGTGTAAAAACTGGCCAAAATTGATTTATTTCCCTGTGCCGTTAACCCTTGGTGTGCTGTACAGAGGGCAAGCTCTGAGCTCCTCACTGCCTGTGCTGTGGGGTTTTCTGGATGCCCTTGGCCTCCAGAGCTGCTGAGGTGGGTGCTGCTGCCTGTCTGGCCCTCGTGAGCTCCTGCAGATGTTTTCTGCTGCTTTCTTGCTGTATCACTGTGTTTTGTAGTCTCGTGTAATAGGTGGCACTGAGTTTTTATTGGGCATTGTGTGGGAGGCACTTTTTTCTGGAGGATGAACAAGCTGGATCAAACCCCAGCAACTTCTCCTGTTGTGTGAAAATGAGGAGCACAGAGGTCTGGGAAGTGTCTTGTGGCTCTTAGAGCTGTTTGTGTACCACATTCCTGTTGACAGCAGTATAGTTTGGGGAAAGAAGAAAGGAGAAGCAGCTGAAAATCAAATCCTTCATGTGCTTTGTTCACCTGAAACCCAAAGCAATTTGTGAGTTCACTTTCAATATCTTTCTATTAAAGCAGACCTTTTTTTTTTTTTTTCCATAGAAATTGCTCTCAGGTTCTTGATCAGCTTGAATAAGCACAATGCCTTCCCTTGTCAGAGGGGCCCACTTGAGCCGTAAATCTGATGGTGAGAAATTAGATTTCTCTGCTGCTCCCAAGCTGTCATCAGAAGAGTGAGACAACAGCGACTCGTGGGGAGAGCTGAGGGTGGCATTGCTGGCGTGTGTCTGCCTGAGCAGGTGCCAGGCAGGGCTGCGCTGGCTCCCCAGAAAGAGAGCTTTGCCCTTCAAATTCTTACAGGATTTGAGGTGAATGAGCTGCAGACAGAACCTGGGCACCAGGAGCTGTTTAACTCCTGCTGCATTCAGCTAAGACAAATGAGAGAATTCCCCAGCTCGTGTTAGCCAAGTTTTGGAGGTGAAAATAGTGGTTTCATCTTTCACAAGCCACGGCAAAGATGGGGCGGTGTCTCATCTGTGCATGGTGGTGACACGGTGCTGGTGAAGTGTCCCTGCCACCTGCTGCCCTTCCAGACTGGGGCCAGAACTCTTTCTGAAACTACTGAGAGACAACTCACAGCATCCACTGGTCACTGTGGCACCAAGATACCACGAAACAGGTCCTCAACTCCAGAGACTACTTAGAATAAAAAGTTAAAAAATAGAAATACATTTACATGGCCTTTACTGTTCATGTTTTCGGGATTTTCTCTGCAGACATAAAATTCAGAAGAGCATTTAAAAAAATATTAAGCTGAGATTTTCTTAGAATCACATGTTTCCAGACACAGAGGACCTGAGAGTAAAGCTCCAGATATAATCCTGAGATTTGGCAGTGCTCTTTGTATCATATTAAGTGATGGTCTACAGCACTCGTTAATTGCTGCAGGCTGAAAACCAATCCTGGCTCCCTACAGAGGTCTTCTGCACATTCTCAGTACAGGAGTTTCTCCAGTTCTTCTGGAGGAGTGGGAAATATCACTTTCTAAAGGGCACAGGTACAAAATTACAGAGTGATATAACCTATGTACAGTTTGAGCAGTGTTTTTACCTGTTTTATTCAAAACAAAATTTGAGTATAGGCAGCTAAAATGATCTACTGATGTGTTGCTGAATAACCATACAGGTTATTTTGTCTTTATAAGCCTTGAAAATCTGTTGAAGACCAGCAGAAGAGAGAGGAGGCTGCTGGTTAAAGCAGGGCAGTCTGTGATCTGGACTTGATGGACACATGCAGGATCAATCCACATTTCTCCTCCCAGTGCTCTGTGAACCTGCCTTTGTGCAGGTCCCAGGAGAGGCAGTGTTACCTGCCAGGTACAGCACCACTCTGAAAATCATTCTCTTTTTGATGTTCATTAATTTTGGACTATTTTTGGACCCTAGAACAAGCACTCCTCTGAGTTGTCTGCTTAGGCACAAAAGCTTTTGGGGCAGCAGCTCCTCTCCCAGGTCTGGCATGGGGGGACCCTGCTGCAATTCTGGGCAAGGTTTGGGATTGGGGTGGGCTCCCTCCTCTCCGTGAGGATGGATTTCTGGCAGCTGAGCAGGCTGTCCTTGGCCACAGGAGATAAATTCTGGGTTCCACCGGGAGCCTTGTGCCGTGGCTCCCTGCAGATGTAGGAGGGGCAGCACTGCCTGCATGAGAAGAGTGATTTGCTGTGAGTGTCAAACACAACTCTTGGGATCCAGGGAGTGGAGCTGCCCTCTCGTCCTGCTCCAGGCAGCTTACAGCCAAATCCCCATTATTTTCACAAGCATCCTCCACCTGCTCCTGGGCCTGGCTCTGCCATTGCCAGGGCTGTCTGTCACTGCTGAGTAGCTCTCCCTGCTGAAGATGTTGCCTTTTGCTTTTTGGCACCGTGCAGGGGAGCAGGGATCTCCCAGGGCTGATACTCTGGGGCAATCAACATCTCCTGTCCCATGGAGCTTCTCACACTGGAAAATCAGCAGCAATTCACTGCGGAGTGGGGAACTGGGGCACAAAGGGGATTTATCTCAGGTAGGGGTGGCAGTTCTCCTGTGTTCCTGTTCTCCTGTGCCCCTGTCCCTGCACCTCTGCTGGTGCACCCAGAGCTTTGTGGGGCTTTGTCTCCGTGCAGGGCTGCCACGTTCCTGCGAGCTGCGACACAAACACAAACATCAAAGGGCTGGCATGTGTGTGTTTTTCTGAAGCAGCTTTCTAGGTTTTACTGGGCTATAAAATACAGCGACGAGGATATAAAAACAAAGCTGTGATGGACTTAGCAGAGAGCCAAAGCGAGTGAGGGGAGAAATGATGGAAATGAGAAAAAGGGTTACGAGCGAGGAATGATGTATCAGCTCCCTGTCAGGAGGAACAGATTTTGGAATAACTGTGAAGAGCATAAAACTGGTTTAGTCATTAAGGAGGGAAAAAAAATACAGAAAAAGAAAGAAAAATGAAAAGAAGAGAAAAAAGCCAAATAAAAATGAGTAAAGGAGGGAACTTCAAAGCATAAATTTCTCGACTACGTGACACTGATGTTTTGAACAGTTGTTCTGTGTGAGATAGCAGCAGTGATTTTAATGAACTTTAAAGAGCAGTATAAATAGGAGCAAACAAAGAAAGATGATCGCATTAGCTCAGAGCGAGGCACTGAGCTAATTGACTGAACAGGATTTAAATGGCAGGTTATTATTTTTTTATTTATGTGTATAAACCTATTTTTCTATCTGGCCTTAAGAAAATGGAATAAAATAAACCCAAGTATCTCAATTTGGATTTTCAAGGGAATCAAATGCTTGCTTGATTTCCGTGAAGAACATGAGCTGACAAGCCAAAGGGCAGTGAAATGGTGTAGCAGAGAAAGCAGGAGCCTTTTGCTGGCCTGTGAGGGGGCTGGGTGGGGAGAAGAATTCATTTTAGTTTGATGCACAAACTCTCTCTGATGTTTCAAATGGATTTCACAGTGCGGCTGCATGGGGACTCAGAGGATCAGAACCGTCAGAAATGGGGTAAAAACAGGTCACCTTGCTCCTGGAGTGGGTCACCTCATTCTCATCCTGGCTGCAGATTTTCTTAGGCTATGGATTTTCAGCTTAGAGCATTTGTTTGTACTCGAGCTGCTCCCGGCTTTCACACGAGCTGTGGGCTCCAGGTCCCCACTGCTGTGGGCAGCAAAGGGGGAGGTGAAGCTGCTCCATGTGTGGCAGCCACTCCTGGGCTTGGATAGCCTGGGCTATCACTGATGGCTGCCTTCCTGGACTTACATACTCAATTCAAAGTCTTTTTATTGATAAACCATACCTGATTAATGCTTCACTGATGGTTAAAGAACAATTAAAGAGCATTTCCCCCCCAAATCTGGTAGGAGTGAGCAAGGAACTCAGTGAGGGAAACTCTGTGTGAAGTAAATTGAAAGTCAGCTAATGTCTGAAAGTTGGAAAACTATCCACCAGATCAACTTGAGGCTCTGACATTTCTAATCAAACCTCTCTCACCTGTTGTACACTTGGTGGATTCAGAGTCACTGCTGTGGAGACAGAAAAAGGAGCCAGCCCTGAATGTTTGCAGTGTCAGAAGTGTGTTGGGCTGTATAGTTAAGTAGGTTGTCTTGTTAGACAAATTTGTGGTCCTTCAAGAACTGCTAAGGAAATTAATTAAAAATTACCATCTCTAATTGGGTACATGACTGGAAAGCCAATGCCCTGTGTACCTGAGGTGTAGAGCAGTACAAATTCAGATTGCAATCGCTGCTTTTTTATTCTCATCCTGACTTGCCCCACAAAGACTTCAAAGTTTTGACCCACTTCAAGCATTACTGAGCTCAGCAGCTCCTCACAAGGCCCATCATCCCTCTGCTGCCTCTGAAACAGGTTTCTTTTGCCCTGGGAAAGCAGTTCCCACCCCACAACCCCTGCTCTCACTGTCTCTTTTTGAACTGCCTTTTTGTGTGCCATTTCTCCTTGGAAGAGGCTGTGCAGTAATTTCTGTGCCGGCCACCCACGATCCTTGAATATTTTGCCAAAGTCCAGCAGCTGAAGGGAGGAATCATGTCCCTGATTTGTTAACCACAGTTCTGGGTGTGGGTCAGAACAGAAGAGCCTGGAGAAAATCCAGCCTTTCTCCATCAGCTTTTCCAACTGTCACCCCCCATCATCATTTTCCTTCTTTGATTAAAGAGCAACATGGATTCAGAAACCCCCAACAAAAGGCAGCCTTTGGTGGAAATGCCATTAATCCGGACCTGACTCCATATTTGTTTTAAATTAAAGTTCTGGAGGAGCCCATGTGCTTTTCATATTCGTTCTTCCTCACCACAAAACAGACTGGCCCAAGACGGACATTTCTGAGCTGCTCAGATGGCGAGGTATTAGAGTAATTACAATTATCAGCACTGAGACTAAGGGATTTGGGTTGAGAAAAGAGGGAATTGGGGAATGAAAAAGCAGAAGGAAGGCAGAAGAAGAAAGGAAAAATGCTTCAATGCCTTCCGTTGCAACCTAAAACCAGCTGCTTTCCAGTCTATCAGCTCCTCTTGTCTGCTGTATTTTCAGTGACCACGGTCTCAGATGCCATGAGAAGTCCTTGTGAGTGTGTGCAGAGCTGGAGGGAACAGCCAGCTCAAAGAAGAAATGAGACCCCTCAGTTCTGCCAGCTTCTAGAACCCAGCCTGACTCCAGTGCTCGCTTGGGGTTTGCCAAACGCTCAGGGAACAGAAAGGCTCTTGCAGGGCTGTTTGGAGAGGGTTTAATAGGTCAGTCTGTTCTTTTTGGCTTTGCTGAGCCGCATTTCTGAGCCAGGCCTTCTGACTTAGTCCGTGCCAAACTCCTGATGCCGTCACTGGGGCTGACTTTTGGGAAGTGCCTGGCCTTGCCTGGCCTGGAGGGTGTTGATCTTCCTCCGAGGGGTTCAGGTGGGTCATTCAGAGCAGGGATAGAAGAACTACCACTGAGGGACAGCAGAGCTCCCACTCAGGGACAGCAGAGCTCCCACTCAGGGACAGCAGAGCTCCCACTCATGGATATCAGAGCTCCCACTCAGGGATATTGGAGCTCCCACTCATGGATATCAGAGCTCCCACTCATGGATATCAGAGCTCCCACTCAGGGATATCACAGCTTCCAGCCAGGGACAGCAGAGCTCCCATGCAGGGATATCAGAGCTCCCACTCAGGGATATCGGAACTCCCAGTCAGGGACAGCAGAGCTCCCAGTCAGGGACAGCAGAGCTCCCAGTCAGGGACAGCAGAGCTCCCAGTCAGGGACAGCAGCGCTCCCATGCAGGGATATCAGAGCTCCACTCAGGGATATCAGAGTTCCTGGTCCTGACTGTGCTGTGCTCTGGTGCTGAGCCTGGAGCTCCACACTTCATGCCCTTGTTCAGTGGAAATCATGTCCTGGGTTTTCTCATTAGCATGAGCAAGGACGGTTCATTTGATGCAGATTTCATAAGGATCTTTCCTCCATGTGCCTGGTGATGTGCAGCTCTCTGACTTCTCTTTTACCTGATCTTGGTGCCCTTCAGAGCAGGACTGGTTCAGAAAATCTTCTGTGTTAGCAGTGATGCCTAAAGAGGCTCCCTAGAATAGAGGCTACACAGAATTAAAGGAATAAAGTAGGGATTTAATTTCTAAAATTTTATTAAAAGCTCTTCAGAGGATCCACCTTGGGCAGCACAAGAGCCCGGCCGTGGCTCCACACAAGATGGACCCAAGATGGAGCCCGAGTCACAAGTTCTCACACTTTGATAAGTTTTGCTCCATTTCCATGTTGGGTTCATTGTCCAATTCCTGTTGCAGGTGATGCAGTCCCACCCTCCCAGATTGCTCTGCTCAATTCCCTGCTGTTTGCACTTTTTGGGCCTGGAGCTGCCACGGTGTCCTTGGTTGTGGGGCTGGAAAAGGATTGTTCTGTGTGCCTGAGCTGTGAGGAGACCTTGCCAACACTTGATATGGAGTTCAGAGTCACACACCAATGCAGTGCAGAACCTGGAAAATATGAAAGCTCAAACTAAAGGCATCAGCCAGATACAAAGATCTTTTTTTATCTCTACTGAGGGACAGTGAGCTCAGACAGAATTGCTGTAGCAGGAGACACCTCCCCTCATCCTCAGCCCCAGGCTGGTGGGGACTGCAGTGCAGAACCGAGCTGGGACGAGGCCAACTCTGTCCCTGTGCTCTGGGCTGAACTTGCCCCAAGTGGGGTGAGGTTTCTGCAAGTGCAGGTTATTCTGAGGTTATTCTGAGGTCATGCAAACCCTAACTTTACCCTGACTTGTCGATTGCCCATATTTTTTGAAGGACATCCCCAATAAAAGGCCCGGTCCAAATTGGAAAAGGCAGGGAGCAATTTCTAAGGAAAAATTTGCTTGAACTGTTTAACTTTGCTAAAAGCAATTTTTGTTTCTGTCCTCATCCAAGAAAGAGGGAGGTCATTTTAGATATAAATTAAAGAGAAAATACTGCTGAAGGCAGATTGTTCACCTGTAAAATCTCATCTCAAATCATTAAAGTTTGGCAAAGCTGTATAAACAACTGAGGCTAAGAAACATTCAGCAGCTTTAAAACTTGATACTGTACTGCAGATATTCACAGGCAATTACATCACATCAAAATAAAATGTTTCAACTAATTTAAGAAAATTCATGATTTGAACAGGCCAGAATTTAAGTTAGTGCCTTGTGTAAATGGAGATATGATTGTCTTTCATTTCATGGTTACCCACTATTTTTTTTATTTCAAATACCCCATCAGAATCTTGTCAAGCATTAAGTGGTAAAAGGGGAATATCCTGAATAAAGGATGAGCTATTGGATGTTTATGCTGCCCCTGAGAAACACTCCACAGTTCACTGTCAGTACTGTCTTGGGACTCTTTCTCAGGAATGTAATAAGCCAGATCTACGCTAAAATTCAGAATGTATTTGTTTTGGACCTCAGATCTGGAGCTCTGTGATTCACTGCAAAAGCAAAGCTGTCCCAAAAGTGACCTGAAGAAACTTCGTGCACATTTTGGTGAAATCCTGGAAGTTCAGAATAGCAGAGGTGAGAGGCAGCTTTCATCTGCTGAACTGCCTGTGCATTTTTGAAAAAAAAAAAAAATCCAAACTGTGTAATTAATACTGGACCTAATGAATTCTGAAAACCTTAAATGTTTCATGTTCGTTTTTGCAGTCATTACAATCCTTTTGCCCCACAAAAAATGGGTCTGCTCAACTGGTGAAAACAAACCAGTTCTGTTATTCTCCGACACCAAGAGCAGAATAATGAACTGAACAGGAGTCAGATTTTCTTCAGTGAATTACTGAGAGGCAAATTTGAAACGATGCTACAAATAATACCTCATAATTACAATGGAAATGATGAGCACCCATAATCATGCCTCGCAGCTATGTTTGCTAATAAGAAGGCACAGCAGACGAGTATTGTGATGCTTTGTGTATCATTTTCAGTGCAGTCTCCTGCTCTCAGACCAGCTGGAGCTGGAGCAAAAAACCTTCACTGCCTCCAATACAAATAGACTCAGATGCACTGACCAAACCTGTTACCCTGCTTTGCTTTACTAGATTATCTTCAAGGTCCCTTCCAACCCAAATATTCTGTGATTCTGTGGCGGTGGCAGCAGCAAGCGTGGGTTTGTTGCCATCTTTCGGATGCTGCTGCATCTTTTCCTCTCTCAGCTGACAAAGATAAGTTCTGTTGAAGCTGGGAGCTTCCCCAGCCACACACTGCTCTGGTGTGAGCTCTGCCTGGTGTCCTCCAAGTGCTTTTACTGCCATTCCTGGAACTGTGGTGGCTGGGGAAGAGCATTTGGGAATTGCCCAGCATTAGCATGCTGACAGGGAGGTGATGCATGTACAGCACTTGACCTCCTCCTGGCTCCTGTGGCTGGGAGGGCTCTGATCTCATTTGCAGCAAAGCAAATCCAGAGTAGCTATGTTAAGCACATTAAATTTAGTGGAGTTACTCTGGGTTTATAGTTCTGCACCTGGTACGTGGGAGATGTCACCAGCAGCCTTTCTGTGATGCAAAGGAAGGGAGTAATGAAGGTACTTGCAAATGAAAGGATGAAAACAGCTCCCAACAACAGGACTTCTGCAGGAATGTGAAATTTATTGGGAGTTGCTGCAGGCTCAGCTTTATTTAAAACCAGCTCACACCTTTGGTGCTGGAAAGATGGAATTAGGAATCTACAGGCGTTGAGTTCTTAAAACATGTCAAAGGCTACCTGGGGCCTGCCTGGCAGAAATGCTTCCTCAGAGCAGTTAAAGTATGGGGAAGGCTGAGGTTTTACTTTCCCATTTTCCCTTTTTTATTTAAGAAGAAAGGGAAGATGGGGAAGACTCAAAAAAACCCACCCCAAAATAAAACAGAAAAGAAGGGGGGAATGAAAATTGAAGCAATTTTTTTTAATTAGTTGGAAGAATTGAATAGTAACAGTTGCCACATTTAAAAAAATTTCTCTCTGCATGTGTAAAACACCAGAGAAAGATCCACCATGCATTTCAGCTGGGGATTGCCCCCAACCTCCAAATCCAATATTACCGACCAATCTTAATATTGGAGAGTCATTTCATTTTTTCCAAATATACATAGAAAATTCAAAATATCTGGAAACTAAAGACTTTGTCTGCAGCTTTTCCTGCCTGAATCCCAAGAATTCCAGAGAACCTGTGCTTTCCTGACAGTGGATGCAGTGAGAGACCTGAATCATGGGGTTGAGGAGCCTGGTGCAGGTATTGGATGCCCCTCAGAGATGGGTGCAGACTGGGAAAAGAAACTTCCTTTTAATTTGGGGTGGGGAATACTGCTGGGAAAGGAAATGTGGAGGGTGAAATTGGAGTTACTGCTGAGGGCTGGAAGGATTTTCTTTCCTTCATCAAGGCCAGACTTACCTGCCCATTGCAGACACTACCAGGTGAATGAAGGGCAGTGGATACAGACCAGCCCTCCACGTGGCTCCTCTCCTCATAAGGAACCTGTCTGAAGCAAAAATAAAGCCCTGAAAGTGCCTGTTTTTCTCTGTTTCACGTTCCCTTCTTCTTTCTGAGCTGTGTCTGTGGTCAGTGTGTTGATTTTCCCCTGCACACCTCACTCCACGAGGTTTGGTTTTGAAGCAGGCAGATCCTGGCTGCCCTCTGCACGCTGCTCGTGTCTCCTTCCAGAGGTGCTTAAAGCCTCTCATTCGTCGTTATCAGACTTAATTTGGACAAAAATGCCACAGCTTACATCTTTCTTAGAGGACTTGGTTGTCAAATAGTTTCAAATCACAAAGCAATTTGTCACTTTACTTCTGATTCTTAGAAAATCCACGCTGAGCTTTAGAGCTCAGTGAGTCTGAGAAATGCACACGGGGATTTTCACACACATGCTATTGCTTTCTACGCAGGAGGAAATCCAGAGCTGGTGAAAATCAGAGGCTATTAGGAATTTCTGGAGCTCTTTCTGCATTTCCTTGCTGATCCCAGGCAAGAAGCATCCAGCTGAAACTGATGCAGGTGTTCAGGGAGGAGAAAAGGGGTGTGACTGAAAAGATTTCCCGAGTGCAAAGCTAGGAGCAGGTCACGCTGAGCAGCAGGATTCCTGTACCCCGTGGGGTCCTGTGCGCTGGGGGAGCAGAGCTCAGCACCAACAGCACTGGGAGAAGGAGGCAAACATTCACTTGCAATAATCAAGTGTATGAAAACCAGGAGGCGTTTGCTGTACGAGCCTTGTTTGACTGAATTTCCTCCTCAAGTTAATTTGACAAGGCTGGAAGATGCTGTTACACACAAGAGCTCCTGTTTGCTGCCTGTGCAGCTATCTGCAGCATCTGCGAGGACCCAACCAGCTCTGGGCAGGGGTAAATTTCTGCCACGTGCTCGTTTGTCAGGTCTTGCACCACAGAACACGTCAGAGCCTGGGAGCTGCTCCTCTGCAAGAGGGTTTGCTGTGCCCAGTGGGCTCTTAATGTGACGCTCAGAAATGAGGTGTGGCTGGGCTGAGCAGTCCTTCGTGGTTTTTTACCAGGTTGATATGATAGCCTTGCCCTAATTCATTGATAGAGTCACGTTCC
>VXBU01019431.1:15911-35168 GCA_013400315.1 Bombycilla garrulus | reverse complement strand
ATAAAATAAAATAAAATAAAATAAAATAAAATAAAATAAACCAAAAGAGAATAAATGGCAATTTACAGCAGCCTTTCAATGGTGAGGATGAGGCAGGGCGTCTGGAGCAGCCTTCCAAACCTTAGTGTGCTCTTCAGAGAGGAGAGAGGATTCTTCAACAGCAAATAGTGTTTGTTTCTGCCTTTGCTCAATGATTGCTGACCTGACTTCCTTAACATTTTCCTGATGGTGAGGAACAGGAAACAACTCCCCTGGTCAGACCAGAAACAGTCCAGGCTGTATTAAAGCACCTCTAATTGTGAAAACTGAATTTATCACAAGGTGCTGTAATGCAAAGTGTATCAGGAACAAACAAGCCTGAGGTCTTGCTTAATTTCTGCCAGGAGGTCCCGTAGAGTTGATTTAAGGACATGGTTTAAGCAGTTCTCTCAAGGAAATTGTGAGCTCTGTCCTGCCTGAGTCTGGCCCAAATCCAAAAGCCCAGGCAACAAACACTGAAGGTGTGGATGACAGTGGCCCTGTGAATTATCTTTCCTTTAAGGTGGAGCTGGTGGCTCAGCTGGGGTTGGACAAAGCCCCAGAGCCCTCCAGGGGTGCAGAGGCGTTGTTAGCAGGGGCTCCCAGGCTGACTGTCAGCACACTGAGGAGGCTGAGCTTCAGCTGATACCCAATTAGCTGATTATCCCAAAGGGAATTGAAAATGAAGGTTATCTTTCAACTTGTGATGAGCTTCCAAATAAATATTCAACATGCATTTAATAAGACAGTTTTATGCATTATTTAAGTATCAATTGATGGGTAGAAGACGAAAGACTACGCTACTGATGCTGAGGTTTGAAAGGCAAGAGCAGAAATCTGGTGAATGAGGTCTTAAAGGAGATTTACATCTCTCATTTATTGGAATATTATTTACACAGTAATCATGAAAAGAATTTTAGTAAGAATTAATTTCTGCATTTTGGTTGGGATTTTTTTTTTGTTTTTAAAACACTCATAGCAAGGGCACAAGATTAGAGAACAGGGGATGTCAAAGGTGCTCCAGCCTCCACCTCAGGGCAAGATCAGCTCTCCTGGGGCCGGGTGTGACTTGTCCCTTGGAGTTTTGTGCCTGGATCAGAGACAGGGACTGGTTCATGTCATGGTTCGTTCTGTGGTGAAATCTTTTCCCCTGAGCTCAGAGTGTTCAATTCTCCTCTTGCTTGTGGTGTATTTCAGGATGGACATTGCTGGGGCAGAACTCCTGTCTGAGGAGTGGAACTGCTGCTGCAGGACATCCCAGCTCCTCATGGGGCTCTCTGGGGCTGCAGCAGGAACTCTGGGCTATTTCCTCATCCAGGCTGCTGATGGATTGATGGTGTAGGGTACAGAGCCACAGTGTGCCCTGCTCCAGGAGGAATCCTGGCCGGCTGGGGCCTGCAAGGCCTTGCCCCAGTGTTGGGTGTGTCTGACATATCTGACAGCAATGCCCATTTCTGACCTTGATTTTTCCTCCCCTATTATTTTTGCTCCTTCAAAAATATGACCCAAAACCTTGATGGTTTATTTTAGTTCGGTCTCATCCCTGCAGGAAGCCCAGACCTGGAGTGATGTCCAGGAATGTCACTGCAGCTCTTCTCCTGCGGGATAACCGAGAGGAGAGAGAGTCCTGGGAGGTGCCACTTGCTTAATTAAATAAGTTAACCAGCGACCTCTGAGACAGGGGTGAATACAAGAAGGACAGGAGGAAAGTGGGTTTTCTTCATGCAGGGCTTTTGTCTCTTCAGTGCTTTGTTGTTTGGCTGCCCAGGGGGACTCAGCTCCTCAGGCAGTGCAGGGAAGGCTCTGTTTTCCCTGACACCCCATGGTATTCCAAATATTATTTCCAAATATTGATTTATGCACATTTTTTTCTTTTTTTAAGAAAAGGTGCTAAAATAAAAGATACTAAAATCAAAACAGAGGGTCTGTCCTGATTTGTGGGATTTTCCTTTTCAGCTCTCGCTTTTAAGTAATTTATTAATCTAGTTGGGATTATTTGTCTTTGCTGTTACAAAATGTTTTTCCCTCCAAAGGAAAAACCACCAATGTATTTTTAAAGGGAGGTCAGATCCCAGTGACCTTTTCCTTGTTGGTTCAATGTTTGTAGAGAAAACATAAAGAGTGGGTTTTGTTAAAGGATGCTGTTGAGAAATAAGAACTTGAGTTCAATTTGCCTTTTCCCTTCAATTTTCTACTTTTCCCTCCCTTTTTCATTCAGTGCAACATGACCTATTTTCTGTATATATGCATTTTCCCAGTCTAATTTATCTAGCACTGAGTATTTGCATTTTCATTACTTTTAAGAAAGATTGCATCTCCATTTTAATTGAAAAAATCACCTGTTTTATTTGAAATATAAATAATTGTCAAATGTTTTCACTGATGATTATGGAGATTTGTTTTAAAGCTTTTATTTTGCATCTGATATTTTGATGCTTCCCTTAATTTGGTGCATGCAACCATATTTCTTAATATCTTTAAATGATCTCAAGCATATCAAAAAGGTAAATTTTTCAAAACAGCTCAGAACTAGAACTCTGAATAATTGATTTCTACTTCTAGTTGTTAAACTAAAAAATGTTTCTTAATTTCTTTCTGATAGAGCTAAGAGGAAGATTATTCAGCAGAACAAATAGGAGACCCTAAATGTTCAGTTTGATTCATTTTGCTTCAGCTGCATGCTCTGAAACCATTTAAATCCCTCCTTAAAATTAAGTGCTGCTGATTTTTCTGAAACAAATGTATAGAAAAGGAAAAATGTAAACATTTCAAAATTTCTTCAAGATACTAAGCAGAAATATGTTCTCTTTTCTCAAATATGACAATTTTTCCTCCCTTAAAGAAGCTTTGGTCTCTTCCTTACCACGTAGTAGTTACTATGAGGTGGTTCCTATTCCTCATTCCTGTAGGTTCCCTAAAGTAACATCAAAGCAAAGGAGGTGATTCAGCTTTTTTGCCTTTCTCTAACAACCAGAGGGATTAAATAATGTTATTTAATAAATAATGTACCCCAAATGATGTTATTTCACATATTTAACGGAAAGGACAAACCTGGGTCTGTAGATGTGCTCTGTTAAGCTCAGCTTATATTGTGCAGTGTTTAAAGAGGCTCACTCGCACCTTTAGGGTGTGGATGTTCTGTGCCATGGAGCAGGGACACCAGGAAACCGTGGAGTTGGTAAGGGAAAGCATTAACCTCACGAGCAATATGTAGATTAGTCGATATTAACAACACCCTCATTTAGCTGGAGCTGATGAGGCAGCACAGGAGGTTCCTGCTCAGAACCAGCGTCGTGCAGCGACCTTGGCAGAGGCCAGGAGAGCTCACGGTGAAATGCAGTCACACTGCTAAGGGCTCATGGTGCTTTTAAGGTGCTGCACGTCTGTATCAACACCAGAGCTTCACTGGAATCTAACTGGGACATTCCATCCCCTTCTGCTGTTTCTGTTGGGTACCGCAAAACACCACATTGTGTTCTGTATGGTGCTGGCAGGTCAGGAGTGGGTGAACTGATTCTTGTAGGAAATGAGGTTCAGATAGTTTAAGGCATGGTGGAAGTATTTAAACACAAGGTGTCGTAGCAAGTTTGCTGCTTATTTTGGAGGAGGCACTAACAGTGTTTTGATTATCTCTGAGCAGGCTGAGCTGACTCAGTGTAATGTAATTAATGAGGCTGCCTTCCATTAGAGGACAGTGGGAAGAGCTATTGGTAATTACTTCACAGGCATCAGGGAAATATTGCTGAACCAGGAGCTCTTGGTGCCCAGATGATGATTCCTCTGCTGCAGGAGCTGGTGCTGTGACTGAGGCAGCCCAGGGTGAGCAGATGGAGTTGCTGCTGCCTGCCCAGGGCGTGATCCCTGAGGGCTTTGTTGGCTCGAGGAGCAGATATTTGCTCACACCAACATCACCGCTCTCCACTGTCCGTGTTTCCTGGCATCTCTGAGGACAGCCTGGGCTCGAGCCATTGCTCCTGAGTGAGGATGTGCTTGGTGGGCAGTTTTGATCTTTGCAGTGGTGTGGATGCATTTCAGAAAGTGCTGGAATGTCATACAGGGTGTTGAATATAGCGATAAGTGCTGGTTCCCCCTGCTGCCAAACGCTGGGGGCAGTCTGGCTGTTTTATCAATGTGCCTCAGTTTCCCCATAATGGACCTTACAAGTGCAGTGGTCTGGGAGCCTCTCTTTGTTCTTTGTTCAGAGACATGGACATAGGAGTTCTGGAAACATCTACAGCCTGACCTGCTGTGAATATCTGGCTATAAACTTCTACCCATTAACCTTGACTCTGAGCCCACTAACTCACGTCTGGCTGAAACATCTTTCCCACTCTCAATTTGAAGACACCACAAAGTGGACAACCCAGCATTACCCTTCAGAGCTTCTGTTAATGTGCAGCCTGTGTGTGCAGTTAAAGCAGCAATGGTCCCTGCTGCCCCTGTGCTGTCTGGTCAGTGTGCAGCCTGCACGTGGGGGGCTCTGGATCAGCTGGAAGGCTCCTGTAGCTCAGGAGGTTGTGCTGTGGGTTGAGGGGACTGGTGCAGGGAGCTTGATGTGGGAAGGTCAGGTTGCAGGATCCCGAGCATGTTTTGAGCAGTAGCCCTTGGTGCTGGGTTTATTGGTGGCTCCCTGAGGGCTCGGTGCTGCTGTCCCAGGGGATTTAGGGGCGCTGGCAGAGCAGAATGAGATCCTGGGAATCACTGGAGCTCTGCAGATCACACAGCTCACTTCTGGGGCTGATTCAGCACGTTCCTGATGGCTTGCCTTAATCAAACTAGATGAGAAACTGTGGTTCTCCCCCAGGCTTTGCCTGGCTGGAGGGCTTGTCTTTGTTATCACAAGACTGAATTCACTCAGAAAATCATCCAGCTTCTTGTTTATCTGCTTCCTGAGGCTCCATAATTAGAACTGCTGCTGAGACACCACAGCCTGGTCTGGGAGACCACCAGCACAGCCTGTGGGGAAACATAAAGACCTCTCCATGCAGGAATTTTCTCTGAGCAGAGTGACTCTGGGAGTCAAGGAAGAGATTTGCCTTTCTTGGGACTGAACAAACACAGTGAGGCCCAGCCAGCTCCACACTCCTGCCTGAGCAAAGGAGCAGCAGCCCCCTGGCTCCAGCCAGGAGATCCATATTTCACCGGAGAAAAACTGTGGGGGAATATTGTGACAGGCCTGGCAGTTGGAGGTGGCCTCATGAACAGCTTTGGATTGACCATCTCTGTTTTCTGGGTGCGTTTCTTCGGAGCTTGTCATTTTTAAGGGCATTGATTTTAATGTGTTTTCTTTGGCTGGTGATTTACACCGAGGGAATTGGCTCCAAGAAGGAATGGCATTCCTTGGATTTTCACCTCAGCATGCCTTGACTGGAAGCTCTAGCTGTCAGTGGTACCCAGAGAGAGTTTTGTTGATGAAAACCGTTCCTTGGACCCCTCCCATGCAAGTGCTGAAATAATGAACCATTTGTTTGGAGAATTCTCCTCTTCCCCATGGACAGATGCCATTTTGAGTGAAACCATCCCAAACAGCACACACAACTCACAGACCTTGCACAGACACATGGCAAAGAAGAGACTTCAGAGTTCGCTAACAGTGGAGATTGGCAGACATTCCTGAGCTGATGGATAACTGAAATCAGTGAATGTTCACAGCTGCCTGCTCATGAAAGCCTTGGAGGAGCTACGGAGACTGGGATTTCCTTCATGGGATCACAGAATCATTAAGGGCTGGAAAAGCCCTCCAAGATCATTGAGTCCAGCCATCAACTTGCACTGCCAGACACCATTAAATTGTCCCTAAGCACCACATTTTTTGAACACTTCCAAGACTGATGATTCTGTGGGCAGCCCATTCCAGTGCTACCTTTCTCACACCCCTCAGTTTTATCGGGTTGGTGTTTGCATCTGCAGCAATTTCAGTGGGTAGCACACTTTGGCAAAGCACCAAGTTTGTGACCCTCTAAACAGCACAATGGCTTTTGTTCTCTTGGATACAGGCTGGAGGAAAACTCAGCTGTAATGGGATGAGCTAAGCCTGGAGTGAGAGTCAGGCTAAAAGAGCTCAGGCTGCTTGGCTTGCTGCAAAGGAAGTCTGGAGGCAGTGTGGTAGGTGATGGAAGGTAATTCCCTGCACCAGAAGGAGATCCAGAAGTGGATGGATGTTGAAGTTAGGTTGGAAAGACAACTGTGGAGCAACACAATTGTTACCCAGTGGAACAGCTGACCAGGACAAGAGGGAAATGAATTCTAGCTCGGATGCTTCACCTCAGACCTGGATATCTTCCTGGAAGGCATGATCCAATTCAGCTGTGTGTGAGCTGGATAACATTACACACCTATGGGAAAAACAAACTGAAAAATGTTGTCCTGGATCTTTTCACACACTGGGCAGCTTTCCCTCGTGTTGCTGAGCTCACCACAGAAACAGTTATTTCACCTTTGAAAGGAGCTGCTCTGGGCTCTGCACCTTTTAAGTTACTTCAATGGCAATGCAGGGAGCTGGGTTAACACCCCTTAAATGGGGAGACCTGGTTACCTGTTGCAAAGTTTTTATCCTGGAGAACAAAATAATATTGGGACAACTGAAATGTTTCATTTTACTCCAATATTGTGCTTGGATCTTGGGGTTATTTGTCTTCTGTGTTCAACCATTTTTCTTTAAAACGCGATTGGCAAACAAAAATTTGAAAGGAAACAGCAAAAGCCTGGTTCTGAGAATTGGCAAAATGTTGGTTGTCAGGTCTGTGCTGGGTGTCACCTTCTCTTTCCTCCAGCTGGGGCTGGAGTCTGCTGCTGAATCTCTCAGAGCAGCCGGGGCAGTGATGCTCTCAAGGGATCTGGTGCTGTGCTTTGTGCTGCAAACTGTTCCAGGCTGTGGAGAATCTTGGGGTGTGTGGGCAGCCTGAGTGGCCATGCAGGTGCCATCAATGCATCCAAAACTCACAGAAGGTCTCTCCTGGTGGCAGCAAGCTCTGGGTTCAGTGGCAGGACGTTCTGCAGCCCACGTTGCAGTGATGTGAGGCAGCAGAGCTGCATACATGAGACCAAAGGCCCTTTCTGTGCATCGTGTGGTGTTCTACTCCTAAAGGCAAGGGGGAATGGGGCATAAATCACAGTCAAATAGCTGTGGTATAATGTGTTGTTGTGTTTTCCCCCTTTCTCTTTGTTTGTCAGCTTAATAACTGGGGCTCTGTGCCTGATTCTTGCTGAAAGTTGCAGAGCTCTGCTAACGCTGGGCAGCTGCTGTGGCTGTCGTAGCAGTTCTGGGCTGCAGGTCAGCATAAAGGGATTTGGATAGCACAGTTCCATCTGAGGGGCTGTCTTGTTAATTCTGCTTTATTGGATGAGTCCTGGAAGCAGTTTTCCTGAGCTATCACAAGGGTTTGTAATAAATCTTAATGAGGTACCCCTGCAATGATTAATCATTTGTTTCTCTAGCAGGATCATGGCTTATGTTCCCCAGGGAAGAGGAAAGGAACCTCAACCCCGGCATCAGGGCAGTGTCAGTGGTTACCTAGCTGTTTACTATCCAGCCAGAAAATGCTGCAGCAGTCACCCCAAATCCCCAGGACATGTCTGCTGTTTGTAAAAGTCAGTGGTTGCCGCCCAAGGCAAACAACTGCTTTTGAATGAGCTGCTTTGTTTTAAACCAGGTGATTCTTCCCTCTCCCTGCCCCTTGTAATATAAAGGATCCAGGAGGGATTTACAACCAAGCCAAGAAAAAAGGTACCAGAGCCAGAGGTAAAGCCCATCTGAGCAAATGCTGCTTTCACTCTGTTGGAATTTTTTTCAGGAAAAAATTCTTCTTTGAAAGAGTGCTTGGGCACTGGAATTGTCTGCCCAGGGAGGAGGTGGAGTCTCTGTCCTTAGACATGTTTAAAAAAGACTGGACACGGCACTCAGGGCCATATGGGTTTAATGAGGAGGTGTTAGGTCACAGTTTGGACTTGATGATTTCCAAGGTCTTTTCCAGCTGGTTCATCCTGTGGTTCTGTATTGAATGGTTCTACCAGAGCACTTGTGGCCACTGGGTGGGATTTGGAGGACGCAGAAAAGGCAGCAGCTGTCCTTTGTGTATCTCAAAATCTCAGCCACAGCCAGAGCTGACCAGTTTCCCAAAGCTGTGACACGCTGAGCCAGTCCTGCACCTTTCCCACCTTCCTCTTCCTCACCGTGTTTCACATTTTGGGTTTTCTCTAACACCACTTCTGCTGTCAGCAGTCAGCAGACACATCCCAGTGCAGGAAGATTTCCACCAGAGGAGGCATGGGAAGCACGAGGTAAAAAAACATGGAGAAATCTCTGTGAGTTGTGAGAAGTGTGAATTCACTCCTTTGCTAATTTGCTTTTCTCTCAACAGAAATGGCAAAATTCGTGGGTGTCAGTCACTGGTGTGATGGAAGAGAGATCCTCAGAAAGACATTCATGAGGTCTGGCTGGCCAAGACAGAGTAATTATTAAATCATCAATGCATGGTTTCTTGTTTAAAACACAGATATGGTTTGTACCTAATCGAGGTCCTAAAGGAGCAGATCTAAACCCAGTTGAAGGGTACCTAAGACTTTAATTACATACAGTAGACTCTGAATCAAGTCTTGAAGGAACTGTCAATTTGGGACCCTCTAAAAGGGTGCTATGAGGGCTGTGCTGGTAAAACCCAGGTTGGATAAATCTCCAAGGACAAGAGATTCAGCTATAGAGATCTGCATTGCTTAGTTAAATGAATCCAAGACACAAAATTATCTTAATCCAGGCAATTTTTATGTAATACTATAAGTTGGTTAAACCTGTAGAATGGCAAAAATTCATCTCATTAAACCTGGGGACTCAGCTGTGGCATCCAAGGTAGAGCCCTCAGCAGGGGGGAGAGAGAGGAATGACCAGGGGTGACCTGGGTTTTAGTGCTCTCACTGCTTTGGTAGCTGCTAGCCGAGAGCTGGGGATTCTTTTTCTTTTGCATGAAAATGTCCTGTCAGGCCTGGGAAGCTGGCACCACCTCGTGCTGCTGTTTCATACCTGTTTCATTTCTGATAGGAACAGGCAAATATTGCTGTTTCCTGAGGAATAATTCTGTTCCTTGAATGCCAGGGGAGGAGCTCCAGGGAGCTGAACTTACAGGAGTAAGAACTGCAAGCTCAGGCTCAGGAACCTGGTGCAGATAAATGAGACCACGACAGAAGAAGCAAAGCTTGTCAGACCTAAGTCAGATGCGCTGAATTTGTGTGGCAGAGCTGCTGCTGAGGCCAGCAAGCCCCTCACAGTTTGGACTTGACTACCAATGTGAGTGGCAATATTCCCATCATCTTTTCGCCCCCACGCTTTCTAATGCGCAGCTGGACCCTTCCCAGTGATCCCATTAAGGCTCTTCAGGGAACTGCAGGGAAATTATGTTAAGAAGATAATTGCAGGGGAGCCTGGATAAAAAGGCAGGTCAAGAACAATCTGAAGAGTCGGGGAATGACTTCAGTCAGCTGAAGAGGTGTCAAAAGGTCTCTGTTCCTCCAAGACGTTTCTCACTGCCTTGGATGTAACTTCAGCTGCAGCTTTGTATTTGCTCCTCTGATTTTCACGAACTTCCTGGCACAGAAACCTCTCCTTG
Source organism: Bombycilla garrulus (assembly GCA_013400315.1). NCBI lineage: Eukaryota > Metazoa > Chordata > Aves > Passeriformes > Bombycillidae > Bombycilla > Bombycilla garrulus. Next base: position 25,551 of record VXBU01019431.1, on the reverse strand, counting down.
CTGTATGTGTACCAGGTACTGGCAGAGCTGGAGTTAGCTGAGAACAGTTGGATCATAGGATTTAGAGACAGATGGGACCTTTTCCATCCTATTTTTTTTTTTTTTATGATTAGCTCACAACATAACATGTGAGGCAGTCACGTATTTCATATTCACACAACAAATTATGCATCTCGTATGAAATAGCTCGTTTCCTCCTCTGAAATTGAGTACGAATTTCCATCTGGAATATATAATGTGGTTTCCATATGTACAAACAGATACTTGTTACTAGTATCAAAGCAGAAAAGACGTTTTGGATGATAATGTGCTATGGAAGTGCCTGCCTGGCGAATGCAGGAGAGCTGACAGGTGATTCACAAACCCTGTGACAGAGACCGAGCTCGGGGGTGGGGTTTTGAGCACAGTAGGGCCTCTGATTTTCTGGTTAAGGAGACAGAATTTAAGACCTCCCATGCTGGAGTGGGCTGCAGTGTCTGAAGTCCAGCCTGCCCAGACCTTAGGAACAAGAGGTCAAACCTGCTTTTCAGTGTGGAAAAGACTTGATTTCTCATTTTCCAAAGCTCATCTTAAGTGGGTGCTGAGCAGCTGCTTGTGCAGAAGAAATGATTTTATCCTGGACAGTGGGCTCAGGTCCTTGCTGTCAGCATCAGCCTCCCTTGAGGTGCATCATCCCCATCCCAGCCAGTCCACCATGCGTGTCTGCCCAAAGTGCTGTGGGTTGGTGCTGCAGAGCTGTTTTGGGCGTGTCTTGTGACAGCCCTGACCTTTGGGGGTGTGTGGAGTCACCTTGGCTGAACATCAGGTGCCCCCCAAAGCTGCTCTGTCCTCAGCTGGGCAGGGGAGAGAAGATATAACAAAAGGCTTCTGAATCAGGATAAGAGCAGGAAGAGATCACTCAGACATGGAGGAAATTAATTTAATTTGTTGCCAATCAAATCAGAGTAGGATAATGAGAAATAAACCCAAATCTAAAAGACCTTTCCCTACCTCTCCCTTCCTCCTGGGCTCAGCTTCCGTCCCAAATTCTTTCATTCTTGTTCCTCCTGCTCCAGCAGCACGGGGGGATGGGGAATGGGGGCTGTGGTCAGCCCGTCACATGTTGTGTCTGCCACTCCTCCCTCCTGAAGGTGAGAACTCCTCAGCCTTCCACTGCTCCAGCCCTGGGAGACATTCCCCCATGAACTGCTCCTTCAGCGTGCCGTGGTTCTCCATGACCTGCTGCCGTGCGGGTCCTTTCCCTGGGGTGCAGCTCAGTCCTTCAGGGACAGGCTGCTCCACGTGGGTCCCCTCCAGGATCACGGGTCCTGCTCCCCGTGAGCTTCCCACAGGGCACAGCCTTCTCTGGGCATCTACCTGCTCTGGGATGGGCTCCCCCAGGGGATAGCAGGTGGATCTCTGCTCCCCCGTGGACTTGCAGGGGCTGCAGGAGATCAGCTGCCTCCCGTGGTCTTCCCCCTGAGCTGCAGGGGAATCTCAGCTCCAGTGCCTGGAGCGGCTCCTGCCCCTTCTCCTGCACTGCCCTGGGTGCTGGCAGAGCTGTTCTTCAAACACATTCTCGTTCCTCTCCTGCTGCAGTTCTGCAGGATTTTTGTCCCTTCCTAAATCTCTTATCCCAGAAGTGTTTCCAGTGTTGTTGATGGGCTCAGCCTTGGCCAGTGGCAGCTCCATCCTGCAGCCAGCTGGGACTGGCTCAGTCAGACACGGGAGAAGCTTCCAGCAGCTTCTCAGAGAAGCCACTTCTGTGGCCCCCACACTCCCAAACCCCTTCTAGGCAAGTCCAGCACAGACACCTCAGTGAGGCAGCATCAGTGCTGAGGCTGGGGAGAGTTCCTGCTGCTCCTGCCTCCAAACCAGCCAGACAGTCTGGCCCTGCCGCAAGACAAAAGTGCCCCGCCACTAATTTAACATCTTAGTTCTGGTTTGTTTCCATTACACATAGAACATGTCACAGTTTTCACTTTTTTTTTAAACTTATCGTAGCCTCAAAGCCTGTTTCTGAAGGGTGACTGGGTTATTTATTGCACAGAGCAGTTTTTCAAGGAAATGGAAATGGCATCTGGCCTCCAAATGGAGACCACCTTCCCCCTCCAGGTCTTTAAGAGAACATGACAGTAATTGAGCAATAATGAAATGTTTCAGGAGGAGTGTCGGAAAGTTCAGAGTGGTATGGGAGAGTTATAAATCTGTGCTGGTTTTGGCTTGAGGAAGAAATCCCGTTATAAACTTATTAGCTGCTGACACCGTGCTTCTCCCACCCTGCCCGGGATGCAAAGCTCACCTCAGCACCGTCACACCGCTGTTTGCTCACACCTGACTCGAGGTGCTGCTGCCCCAGGCTCAGCTCTCTGGGTTATTTGGCCATTTCACTGTTCCATGGGAAGTTCTTTCTACAAAGGAAGAGTCAGGACTTCTAGATGCTTAAAAGTGCAATTTATTTTATCTTTTACATGGAGCAAAAGTGTGGGGTCTTTTACAGGTATTGAAAGCATGGCCAGAAGTGACAGGACTTCTGCTTGCATTGTCCTTTAAAGACTTACTAACCAATGGAATGTTTGCATTATTAAATAATGAAAAATGTCATCTAGCAATAACGTGACCTTTTCTAACTAATCTTGTTCTGCCACACACAAATCCATTCTACAGACTTCTTGTAATCTTTGTAACTACTTCTATTCTATCTGGCTTAACATGTCTCTATTTTCACTATAAATCTACACTCTTTCTTCCAGCACCTAAACTTGGAAGCTTATCTCAGGGCCTGAGCTCAAACCCTGTGTTTAACTCTGAGTTCTGGCCCACAGGCCCAGTGTTCTGAGAGCTCTCTGCTTTTTGGATCCCAGCACAGCTCTGCCTCCTGGGATCAGTAGCAAGGATCAAGCACCTGCTCTGCTGCCCATGATGGGCTCTGGCCAGGTCCTGTGTGTTGATCCTACTGGAACAAACCTTCTTCCCACTGAGCTGCTCATTCCCGCAACAAGAACCTTGGCCAAACCTTTACACGTGCAATTTGTGCATCTCCCTTTTGAAGCAGTTTGTCTCAACAAAATGTTGAAGCCTTGGATTCTGTTTTCTTCAAGCTGGCTTGTGGGTACCTAAAATGGAGACTTTTATCCATCTTCAGAGCCCTTTGTTCATTATTTGTGTTGCTTTAAATTTGTGACTCTCCAAAAAGATTGCCCTTTTCCTCTCCTCCTTCAAAAGATTGGTGGGTTTAGAAATAAATCTGGCGTTTCAAACTCCAAGCTTGGAATCTTTTAGCGCTAGAAAGTGTTTCTGGCGTGTTAAATTCTGTTCTTAGATTTCAGTAAGTTGCCTCCAGATTTAAGCCTAAAATCTGATGACTTGTCTTAGGAAATTCTACAGGCTGTTGCTACAAACAGTGGTGGAAAATGGGTGTTTTGGTCTCTATTTTACCTTCCTGTCTCAGGGTTGGATGAAGGTGTGTGTTCCCATGGTTGGCAAAGGTGTCTGAGTGGTGGGTGTGCGATGGACACCCCACCCTGAGACCATGAGGACAGACTTCACCTGGACAATGATTTGCATCATTGACATCCACGTCTGGGATGGTTTCAAGGTCTCCATCACCCAGGCAGAGAAACAAGCACATGGAAAGCAGGATTTGCATGGTAGGAAAGCAGGCTTTACATGGTAAGAAAGCAGGATTTGCATGGTAGGAAAATAAGATTTACATGGTCTGCCTGGCTCAGTTGGAGAGGAGAATGCAAATATTGAATGGAGTTACTGAAAAAAAATATTTCTGATGTGGTGTAGGAGCATCATCAGCCAAGGTTTTTGTCTTCATGAGATTTTTACATCTATTGTCATTTCTTGATCCTCATGAAGAACAGCTTGTAGTGGACATTGACCAGAGTATTTTGTGAGTGTGTAAAATGGCTGATATAAACCTAAATACTTGACTGCTTTGCAATCCACCAAATCCATGCTCCCATCAAGGAAAGAAACCAGGTCTTGACAATAGAAGGAAAATAATGTGGTGCATCTCTTCCAAACCTGTACTCAGGTATCCTGCATTTAGGCAGAATAACTCAGAAATGTGTAAGGAGTCTAAAAATATTGATCTGACTGAAATATCTTTTCTTCCTCTGGCATTGTGAATCCTGTGATTTCTCCAATCAGTGGCTACAAAATACAGCTAAGTGTCTTTTGGAGTGAGTTGTGGAGGGACCACACATTTAATTAATCGTGGTTACATATGTCTAAATAAATTTCTGCGAAAAGTGACATTTTTAAGGAGATCTCATGATAAAATTTCTCAGGAGGCAAAGTTAGGGTTTCCCAGTTTCACATTTAATTAACTCAGCCTGACTTTTATAGGGCTTTGTGTTATGCATTTTGGTCTTCAGTAAACAAATAGCAGAAAATTAAAGCAGAGCAACTGCCAATGAGCAGTAAATTTAATTGAAAAATAATGAGTTGCCATGGGGTGCTGTAGGGTTCTGCAAAGATAATGTTATTTATCTTGGAAAAGCTCCACTTGCATTTGTCAGGGCATGATATATATATATAAGTGGAACAAAAGGAAAAAATACGACGTTAGATAGGAAAGGGCTAAGGCCATATTCCTCATCCTGAATTTGGGGCTGGAGTTTGGTGGAGTGAAAAACTGATTTCCTGCGCTCCGTGCAAGCTCAGTCCAATTTCCATCTGATGCATCCCTAAGTGAAATGTGGTGTCAGGAAGAGAAGTGACTGGAATTTGTAAGGTCCAGATGAGCAGGAAGGAAGATGAACATCAATGTCACAGGAGGGAAGGAGCGTGTGAGACGGTCTGTGTTCTAATGGTGAAACAAAAACCTGGATCTGAATGCTCCTCTGCTTTTCACATCGATTCCAAAGGAAATTGAATGTCTGGAAAACAGCAGAGCGAGCCCTCGGATAAAGGTGCTGAATTAAGGCGGCAGTGAGATGTCTTAATCTTGGGTTAAAAGATTCATTTGTAACCCTAGGTTTGCTGCTCATTGCGGAACCCTTGAAGTGCAGGGTGATTGAGCAGCTGGGTTGTGAGCAGCAGAGTTTGAACTCGTTGGCTCGTGTCACTCTGGATTTCCAGCGGAGGAGCAGACACCAAACTCGAGCCTGGGTACCTTCGATACCTTCAGCCTGGGGCGAGGAGCGAGTTCTGAGCACCCACTCAGCTGGATGAGCCCCCTGGGTCCCTGCACACCTTTCTTTGCCTGCACACATGTGAAAAGTGATGTGCAGCAGCTCCCTTTTCACAACATCTGGTTTCCAAGCCCATCATTTCCCAGCAAAACCCACCTTATTTACAGCCTTCCCATTTGGAGGGCTCACCAGACCCCAAATTTGGCTGACATTTTCAGGTTCCTGCTTTTCATTTCAACCCATTCTTGCTTTATTTTTAGCTGTTATAAAATGACACATGTTTCCATCTTTTAGGTAATGAGATGCTTTCCACTTAATTCAATCACTAGTTAATTTGATCCTCTATTTAATTTGTTCCAAACGTCTGGAAGCAAAGTTCCATGTCTTAAGTATATGTATATATTACATATATAGCTTCCACCCTTTGCTCTGATCATTCTCCTTCCTCTAAACAAGCCTTATAATTCAATCTTAGGCTACTGAAACTTGCCATTTAATTAATAAGAAAAGGCCAAATCAAAGCAAACTAGAAGAAAAAGAAAAGATTTAAGGAATGAATGCTGGTCATAAAAGATGACTGTGACTTGAAGTTGCATCATGGATTACCTGCTGTTGGCTCTGCTTTAGGCTATCAAATCCATGACAGTGAATTAGTGGGAGCAAAATTTTTTAGGAGAATGTTCTAAAGCCACTTGGTGAAATATAAACCTAAAAATATGGTGTAGCAATATTTGATCTGTCACCCCAGGTCTTCGGAACGCAGAAATCAGGTGTTGAGGGGACAGCACTGCTCCAGTCTGTGCTGAATCTGTGTTGTCCTCAGCGCTGTCAGGAGCACCCAAAAAGCTTTCACTTCCATCCCGACAGACCCTGGAAAACCCTCACCCACCTGTACTCAAACTCAGCCTCGGTGCTGACTTCTCTGCCTTTAGAATCAGCAGCTCAGCCCACCTGAGTTTCACACCTCGCTGCTGTTTGGGACTGGCTCTGTTTCTGGCTGGCAGAGCTGTGTGTGCGCAGGAAGAGAAGCCAGCCCAGCTTCTGGGCCACCAGACAAGCAGCTTCCTGCATTGCTTCCCAATGAGCTGCTCCAGTGGTCGCCTGCTGGGGTGTGCAGAGTCCAGGGACACTGGGCACAGGGGAAACCTGGGGCTTTCCAGCCCTGGGGCCAGGGGAGTTTGTGCCATGGGGGCATTTTCACACATCCCCGCTGGAGCACCAAGAACAGGGAAATCCCAGGACATTAGATCCGTAAGCCAGAACTTAGAATTAAACACAGGGTTTGATCTAAGGCCCTGGGAGAAGCTTCCAAGCTTAGGTACTAGAAGCAAGAATGTGGACTTGGAGTCAAAACAGACATGTTAAGCTGGATAAAGAAAAGTTTAGAGTTTAGAGCTTAAGATATAAAGAGAATAGAAGTAGCTACAAAGGTGAAAAGTAGTCTGTAGAATGGATTTGTTTGGCAGAACAAGATTGGTTGGAAAAGATCATGTTATTGCTAAATGAAATTTCTTATTATTGGTCTAATGGTGTAAACATCCAATTGTCAATACCTTATTGGCTAATGAGTCTTTAAAGAACAATGCAAGTAGAAGTCCTGTGATTTCTGGCCATGCTTTCAACACCTGTAAAAGCCCTCACTGAGCTTTTCTCTCCATGTAGAAGATAAAATGAACTCCACTTCTAAGCATCTGGAAGTTCCATCTTTTGCCTCATCAAAAGATTTCCCCGCAGAATGGTGAAGATGAGCCAAGCAGCCTGCAGAGCACCATCTCAGAGCAGGGCTGCAGGAATCCTTTGCATGGATCCCCACATTAGTCTGCTAGGAAGTCACCAAAAAGCTCACCACGGAGCTCCCTTATTGCCATGGTGTTGCAATCTTTGAGCCTCTAGCAAGGCCTCCGTGGAGAGAAAATGCTTAGTCATGTACTAAACCCTACTTCCTAAGACCCTCTGTTATCTCCCTGTAACACTATTGGCTACATTCCAGATGTCCTAAGACTATAGGTCAAATCACCAAGACCCCAGACTATTGGCTGGTTATCCCAATCCTACCTAACCCTATAAAAACCCCTACCTCTGCCCAATTCGGTAGAAGACGCTGTTCCTGGACCCCTTCACGGAACCCCCAATAAAGACTTTGTGGAATGCGCCGCTCGGCTCTTCTCGTCTCTTCACCCCTGAGCTAGCAAAGCGACTACCTGGCAAGCTGTGAGCTGAAATTACTGATAGCTGAAATCACTAAAAGAGCTGAACCGCCTGATAGCTTCAGGCTGATTGCCAGGATAGTCCGCGGCTAGGGCGTCTGCCGGAGGTCTCTGGGACAAGAGCTGCTCCTGGGACCGAGACCGGGACCTTGCTGTCCGGGCAATCTAAAGCGGTACCGGGGGTCTGACTGCCACCCAGGCAGGCCACCCGGGCAAGGCGGGCAACCCCCGGTCACTGTTTTAAAGTGGCTCCCGTTTTAAAGTGGCTCCGTTTTACCATGGTGCCTCTCTGGGAGCGCGGGGCTGTGTCTGGGTGTGAGCTGGGCTGTGTCTGGGTGTGAGCTGGGCTGTGTCTGCAGCCCGAGCAGCCACAGGGTCAGGGTGCCCCTGCGAGTGCCAGCTGGCACAGGGCTGGAATATTGGAGGCCCCTGTGTAGAGAGACGTTTTATTGACCAGGAGTTTGTACAACTTGGGTTTGACCTAATTAGTTTAACAAAGGCCTAGCAAAGGCCTGCAGAAGCCTGCAGGGGCCTGTGCCCTTGAAATAACCTTGGGAGGACGGAGCCATGGAGGTGGGAGAAGCCTGGACTCTCCCCTGCCCGTCTGTGATTTATGCCAATAGCAGAATAGTTTAGAGACAAGTTGAAAAGCTGTAACCAATTAGGTAGACTAATCTCCAACAAAGAATGTAAACTATTTTATCACATATAAGAAATGAACGTGACGAAATAAACTGAGTCTACCATGAAACTGTATCAGTAAGACTGGTGCTCTCCAGCCAGCTCCTCGATCAGGGCCCTGCTGGGAGACACCTTCTGCCTCGCAGGGAGCTCAGCTTTCGGCTGCTCTCCTTTGGGAGGAAGAAAGCAAACAAAGGCCAAGCCAGGCAGTGGCTCCGCCAGTTCCAGGAGCTGTGCCCTGCCCATTTCTCTGTAAGACCAGGAGCTGGCTCTGCCCTGAAGAGGCACAAAGGTTGTGGGAGGTCTGCTGGTGGTTTGCAAGACTGGAAAAGCCCCATGGGTATGGCTGTAGCAGGGCTCCTTGTCCAAGTGCTGNATTTTACATTGTAACCTTGGACATTTTCCTACACAGTTTTGGGAAGATTTCCTGTGCCCTTGGTCCTGCCCAGCTGGGGATGCACTCCCCACAGAGGAGGAGAAGCTGCAGTGGGGCAGGAAGGGCTGGAATGCCTCAGGGATGATTGCAATGCCAGGACAGGAGGAGCTGGAGGTTGCAACTGAGAGGAAAGCACCCAAAAGCCAAGGGGAGAATGGGGAGGTGAGAAACCCATGATCTGCTTCCTGAGCAGTGAGATGGGCTGGCTGGGATTCCACTCCCCCATGAGATGGAGACAGTGCTGCTGGTTTTGGTTACTTTCCAACTGTGGTGTAGGAACAATTTGTCTTAATAAATTGTGAGGAATAATGCAAGAGGACAGAGCTCTTGAGAGGGCGTGAGGCCTTTTATGGGAACCATGGGATGAATGTTAACAAACAGATCCTGTTGTTATTGCTTACTACTGGTTTGTGATCTGGGCTTCACAGCTATTTGTGGCCTGCATGCCCCAAACTCTGAGCTGATGCCTTCTGGTTTCCATGGACAAGTTTCTTTCACAGTGTCTCTGATTTCTGTGATGGGATCTGTTGCTGAGTCAGGGTGTGGAGGTGAGCTGAGCCTCTCACCTGGGTCAGCATGCTGATAGCATGAGCATTAACATAAGGAAACTCCTGCTAGGGGGAAGAAGCTTTTTTCCTCCTTCACAGAAATAAAAACATTATTTATGCTGCTTTCAGCGCTGTTGCTGGTTTCCTGAAGCAAAATGCTTCAGCCTTCCTCCTGTCCCCATGGATGGGATGATAGCACCAGAACAGCTCAGGGTGTCCTCGAGAGTTCAGTCTCAAGAGCACAGACCACAGTGATGGACAAGAGGGAATGGCTGCAGACTGAAAGAGAGTAGATTTGGATTAGGTGTTTTTATTTACAGCAGTGTCTGGTTGCAGTACCAACAGGTTTGCTCTCACTCTGGCCTGTTTTCACCTCAGCTTAGCTAAGTTTTGGTTTTGTTTTTGAAAACATATCCCAAATATCACAGAGGAGCTGCCACTTTGCTGAACTGCTCATGCAGCTGCTGTTGCAGGAGTCTGGACACCCCAGTGTGCTCCAGGGCCTCATTCTGGACCCACCATCACCCCATGGGGCTCACCATCACAAATTGAACAGATGCAGGAACAGACCCATCATACTCCGAGAGAGTGACCTCTCCTCTCCTCTCCTCTCCTCTCCTCTCCTCTCCTCTCCTCTCCTCT
>VXBU01019431.1:0-15795 GCA_013400315.1 Bombycilla garrulus | reverse complement strand
CACCTGCATCTAAATCTCCCTCCTCTTCCCACCCTGGTGGAAAGCAAACCTAATAGAAAAAGCAGTGCTAATGGTCATGACCCCACTAGTATTTTATTTCCAATTGGCAGCTCATGCAAGCAGCCCTATTTTCTGTTCTAATAGGAAACTTTATGATGTACCAAATTGCCCTGTAACAGCCTGTGCTGAGTTGCCTCCTGAAAGGTAAATGAGTTTGAAATTTTATGATCAGTTACTACGACTTTTTTGCCTATTCCATAAAAAGGAGAGGGGGGATGCATTAAAGGAACCCGAAGGTTGCAAAATGAAGCTGCTGGCAGCCAGATGGTGCCTTTGGAGGGCTGCAGGTGGGAGCAGCGCTGGTCACAGCTGCCTGGTGGCTGTGTCCCCTTCTCGTGCTGGCTGTCACCTCCCCTGAGACCTGCAGGCCTGCTCCAGCTGAGGACTGCCCCGGATGCTGATGGGTGGAAAGGACAGCTTGGCGGGGACAAAAGGGAGGGGTTTGAGGCACCCAAGCCCAGGCATTACCCTACACGTTATGGAGTGCCATCTCCTGGCCTGGTGGGCATTAACTGGGACTCCCACAGCTCGGTACCATCCACAGGGAATCCAGGCAGGTGCTCCTGCTGCCTTTAGGCTGGAGTGTGGGTCAGGAAACAATCCAGAGGCTGGCAGCAGCAGGATATGGGACTGTTCAACCCAGAGCTGCTCTCCCGGGCTGGTGAGGAAGAGCTCATTTCCCTGTGAGAGCTCTGTGTTAATTAAAGTAGCTGAGCCCTCACACAACCTGACCTGGGAGCAACAGCTCTCTGGGAAGTCCCATTAGCATTTTTCAGTGTGTTTTGCAGTGGGGAAGCATGGGATGTGATCCAGGGAGGGATTAGGCAGGAAGCTTTCCATGAGCAGCAGGACATCCAATTTATTTCAGTTGAAATTAGGTGTCTAAATATTTTCTGGCTTTTCATGATGGTGACTGCAAAGACCAAACTTCAATCATCTTGGTGTTTGCTGGTATTTCTGTGATTCGTGGGTTTTAGAGCTGGACCTGGATGGCTCCAGACTTGGAAGAGCTGGAGCAGAAAAGGTGAAGTCCTACCTGGTAACAGTTTGTCCTGCCCCCAGGGCTGATGTTCCTCACTGAGTTGCTGTCCTGTGTTGCTCCAAACCTTTCAACCACTGCCTGTAGGTGCTCTCCACCATCAGCTGATGCTGACCCTGATAAACATGTCAGCAAAACAGGGAGCCACTTGTGTAAAAAAAGGTCCAGTTTTTGAATTTTTTCATTTTGTATATTTTTCAGCAACTAAAAATTGTTTGAAAAAATCTGCAGGATCTCTCACTAATTATTTTAACAGCAAAAAGAGATCTGTAATGGTAAAAAAAAAAAATAGTGATTTTGTGAGAAAATGATCATCCACCTTCCACTGATGTGTGTTTGGTAAAACCCTGTGATCAAAAACACTGCGCAGAATTTTGCAATAACATTTTCTCTTTGGCTGAACAAGTGACATTTAAAGAAGTCTATCTTTAATATGAAAAGCTGTGCATAGATGGTGGCCATCATGGCTGGTTGTTGTAACTGTGTGTATAAGAATGTGATTGTGATGACACTGATGATGATGATGGTGATGATGATGGTGATGATGATGATGATGATGATGATGATGATGATGAGGGTTGTTTTGCCTGGAACATCTCCAGAGCTGGGCAACCCAAGTGGTGCCTTCTGCTCCACTCCCTCCCCACCTTGCCATGCACCATGAGAGCAGCTCTCCAACCATTTGAATAAAGGGAGTTTTAATGAGCTCTAGATGTATTCATAGCAACTTGTGTTGCTTGCCTGTCTCACTAGCAAAGAGCAAACCAAACTCTTGGTGAACCTTGTGGCACAGGTGCAGGACAGTTGAGTACATTTTTTTTTTACTGGGAACTGGTTTTGGTGACCCTGGGTGCTGGGGCAGTCCCTGGGATGAGTTATATTGGGGTGACACAGGGGTTTATTCAGAACATCTCTGAGAGGTGGCTGAGAACAGCCAGAAGTGCCCAAGGGTCCCCAGCTCTGCTCAGAAAGGTTTTGGAGTGGCCAGTTGGAAGGTGATAAGCTCTTTCTGCCCATGTGTCTATCTGACTAATCCCAAAACAGCTCATGGAAACCAGTTCTCCCTGGAGAAATCCATTTCAGCATGTCTGGTTTGAAAATCCCTGCCTGGCTGGAGCCACCAGCCCACATCTGCCTGACTCACCTCAGGGCTTTTGAGAAACGTGAGAATCCTCCTTCATCTTCCTCAGAGAGAGCCTTCCACAGATCTGAAGGGTGCTCTCCTCCTCCGGGGAGATCAGAGGAATCTCGCAGCAGAAAGAAATAAAAAGCAGATCCTCAGACTTTTAAAATTTAGTGCTGAGAGTGATGAAAGAAAGGGCAGTGATTCTTTTGAATTCACTTGCTGTCCAACTTTCAGAGACAAGGTTACTCAGTCTTTTCCTGTGGGGAGGGCAGAAATGAACATCGGGGGCTCTGACACGATTTGGGCAATTACCCATCCTGGCCTGGCTGTGCAAGGCTGCTGAACATCCCTTTTCAGTGATAGCTGTGCAGTTCCTGAGACAGATTTCCCAGCAGGGAGCTGGAGTGGAGCAGAGCCCTACGTGCCCAGCCATGACTTTGCTCTCTCTTAACTCATCTCTCGCCTTAGTCCTTCACACCAACCAACACCCTGCTTTGGTTTCTTTTAAAGATGTCTGCTTATTATACATGGGTGAAATCTGGTCATGCTGTACTCTTTATTAGTCCAAAACTGAGGTCAGGCAGGTTGGGTTTCTTTCCCGAGTGCTTTTATAATATTTGTGTTAGCTGGGCAGCTAAGTGCTGTCAGATGTAGTGTCAATGGAGCTTGCTGCTGTTGAAATTTTTATGGTTTCATGCATTTTACAGCATCACTGTCAGACTCCAGCAATCATGATGTCACCTGTAGTGGAATATATAAATTTGAGCAGAGGATACTGGAGCTAGGGGAGTTCTCCAGTGATCTGGGCTCCTTTCTCTCCTCCTCCGCCTCTGGTGAGGAGGCTGGGAGGTCTTAAGACATGGCAAAAGAAAAGGAGCAGACCTCTCCTGCCCTGGGCTTTGCCCCAGCTCTTCTGCAGGGTCTGGGAAAAAATTGCTGCCCTTGCTCAGTCTGTGGTTTCCATAATTTCTCCTTGTTTTGCAGGCTGTGTCTCCGGGGGTTTGGCCTCCTGTATTGATCCCGAGATGTGTGAAAGGCTCGGGCAGCCCTGGGGAGGCTCCAGTCTGAGGGCTGGGACCCCTGGTGTGAGATGGAGAAACAGGCGCCATGGGCTGGCAGGGGAGGATGGATGATGGATGGAAGATAGAGATGGATGATGGATGGAAGATAGAGATGGATGATGGATGGAAGATAGAGATGGATGATGGATGGAAGATAGAGATGGATGATGGATGGAAGATAGAGATGGATGATGGATGGAAGATAGAGATGGATGATGGATGGAAGATAGAGATGGATGATGGATGGAAGATAGAGATGGATGATGGATGGAAGATAGAGATGGATGATGGATGGAAGATAGAGATGGATGATGGATGGAAGATAGAGATGGATGATGGATGGAAGATAGAGATGGATGATGGATGGAAGATAGAGATGGATGATGGATGGAAGATAGAGATGGATGATGGATGGAAGATAGAGATGGATGATGGATGGAAGATAGAGATGGATGATGGATGGAAGATAGAGATGGATGATGGATGGAAGATAGAGATGGATGATGGATGGAAGATAGAGATGGATGATGGATGGAAGATAGAGATGGATGATGGATGGAAGATAGAGATGGATGATGGATGGAAGATAGAGATGGATGATGGATGGAAGATAGAGATGGATGATGGATGGAAGATAGAGATGGATGATGGATGGAAGATAGAGATGGATGATGGATGGAAGATAGAGATGGATGATGGATGGAAGATAGAGATGGATGATGGATGGAAGATAGAGATGGATGATGGATGGAAGATAGAGATGGATGATGGATGGAAGATAGAGATGGATGATGGATGGAAGATAGAGATGGATGATGGATGGAAGATAGAGATGGATGATGGATGGAAGATAGAGATGGATGATGGATGGAAGATAGAGATGGATGATGGATGGAAGATAGAGATGGATGATGGATGGAAGATAGAGATGGATGATGGATGGAAGATAGAGATGGATGATGGATGGAAGATAGAGATGGATGATGGATGGAAGATAGAGATGGATGATGGATGGAAGATAGAGATGGATGATGGATGGAAGATAGAGATGGATGATGGATGGAAGATAGAGATGGATGATGGATGGAAGATAGAGATGGATGATGGATGGAAGATAGAGATGGATGATGGATGGAAGATAGAGATGGATGATGGATGGAAGATAGAGATGGATGATGGATGGAAGATAGAGATGGATGATGGATGGAAGATAGAGATGGATGATGGATGGAAGATAGAGATGGATGATGGATGGAAGATAGAGATGGATGATGGATGGATGGAAGGGTGGCTTTCCTCAGAAGTGTTTAAACATTCCTGAAGGGGCCGGGAGATGGGACATGCTCTGTGTGAATGAGCACAGCCTGCACGCTGGTACCTTCTGATGGCCACTCATGGCCTCAGCGTGCCCAGCTCTCCCCTCCCAGGCAGTGTCAGGGCTCAGCCCAGTTTTAAAGTCACTGCAGCCTGGATTTACCATTTACATCAGCGGGACTCCGTGAGATTTGGTGAAGGGAGCGTGGTGAGTGAGTGAGAGCTGGTCACGCCCAGCAGGGCTGTGAGCTGCATGGTGCAGGGAAGGGAACACGTTCTGCTCGTGCTGTTGGGCACTGGGATGGGTCACATCCTCAGACTGCCCCTGCACGCTCCACTGCAAGAGGGGTTCAGAGGTGTAGGAAGAGATTCAACCGCAGGTCAAGCAGCAACTCTTCTCTGCATTTCTAGAAGCAGGAAAATGATTGTGTTTGATCCTGGTTCTCCTTGCTCAGAATAGTCTTATCCCAGCAAGCACTCCCTTAATTACATATCAAACCAGCTATAAGATGTGGCTTAGCGGCCCTAGATGAAGACATGGAGCCCTACTGCTGAGCTGTAAACCCTCAGTAAAAATGGCTTAAGAACAGACTGATTGGGTTTTAGGAGCTCTGTAACTGATACACATCTTACCGAATCGTTAGGCCTCAATAAATCTGTTTCTAATAATCACTATTTACTGAGGTTTCTCGGCTATGCCAGAGGTACGTATCTGTTACCTTGTGGTCCAGCCTCAATAAATGTGTTTTTAATCATCAATTGGTACTTCAATAATAAACAATAATTGCTCTATTATATATGAATTTGAACAAGTTCTGCATTTTGGTTGTACTGAAATCACTGTCTATTTTTTTTTTTTTTTTTACCCCGAAGGAGCTTTTACTGACCAGCTATTGGTATTAGTGTGTGCCAAACATTACTGCTCCTTATAAAGCATTGCTGACTTCACCTGATTTATAAGTCATGGAAATATTTTAGAGCTTTTTTTCTGTCCCAAACTAAGCAGTCTGTCAGGAGCTTCCAGGCAATCTTTGTAGGAGGAATGCTGCAGTCCCTCTTATGGACCATTAACTGGAAATGAACTTGGGGCCTTCAGATGTGAACACACTGCAAGCTGCCATACAACCCAGCAAGCCAACACTTTTAGTTGACAGTACAAGTAATAGAGGTATGGGATTCTAATCTTTTGCAGGAAAAAAACAATAATTGAAGAGGAAAGTTGATTTCTTGCAGTGCCATTGAGGAAGCTTAATTTTTTCCAATGTCTCAGCTCAGCTCTCCAGAGCCTGGTGCTCCAATGGCTTGGACATCTCTGCCCACCTGCCCTGACTGCCCTCCCTGTGTCAGATGTTGCTCTCTAACAGCTCAGCAGGACTGGAGAGGGCTGCAGGGATGTCCTGTGCCTCACTGGCCACTCTGTGCTGCTTCCCAAACTGTGGTCTCTGTGGAGAAGAGGGATTTTGGCTTAGAAATGTGAGGTTTGTCTCCTTCCCACCAGTATCTAAGGAAAGTTCTTTCCAGGGCTGCACTGGGATTCTGCAGAGTGTGAGGCCTTACCGCTGCGCTTTGAGGGGTCAGTGCTGAACAGGAGGTGAGGATTCACATCACTCTACCCAAACACCCAGCTGGTTCATCCTGCATCTAAATCCTCTCTAATCTGAGATCTGTACAGCCTTCTGTACCACCATGCCTGGAAATATTATACACTCCTGAGGCACAGCAGCTGATTGTTCCCATACCTGCATTGGAGAGAAACAGGCACCACTCCTTCAGCACTTTCTGCCTTGATTTCACTTGAGCAAAACTTTAAATCCTATCTCAGCGCCACCTTCTCAATCGTCCTTTCAGTGTTGGGTCAGACCAAACTTCGCTCCCTGAAATGCGGGAGTCTTCTACAGCCTCCAGCCTCCCAGCCAGGGCTGGCGGTGGCTCTGGGGTGGGGCGAGTGTTTATCCCAGCCCAGGGGGTGAGGGAGGGAGCGTGGTGGCGGCACAGCCCCGCGGGCGAGCGGCGAGAGCCGCGCGTCCCCCGCGTCCGGTGACTGCCACATCCAATTAAGGCACTTCAAGCCCTAACAGGAGCAGAGTTCGATGTCCCTAATTAGTCTGGTCAAAGGCAGGAATTCCCTTCTGCTGGGTGAGTCTGCTCCCATGACAAGAAGATTAGTGGCCTCAGCTTCTGATTGTCGAGCTCAGGTTTTCCATCCCTCTTTAAGTCATTTGCAATTTTCTGTTCCTCGTGGTGGTTGTTTTGAGGGGCTGGTTTCATTCCAGGAGGGCAGGGGTCAAAGCAGTTTGGTGAAAGGCAGGGAAGCCTGTCCCTGGTGCCTGTTTGCTCACTCCTGGACTGCCTCTGGACTCGTCATTTTTACATCTGTCTGGACGTAACAGGGAGCCAGGAATGCACCAGGACCTCCCTGGGGAGTGTTAGCGCTGGTGGTGGTGTCTGGTGGACGTCACCTGGCCCATTGTGTTGAGAGGTGCAGTATTCAACACCTTGAGGGATAGAAATCATAGAATCACAAAATGGTTTGGGTTGGTAGGGGCCTTAAAGATCATTTTGTTCCAAAAGCTTTGCCATGAGCAGGGACATCTTTCTTTACACTGGGTTGTTCCAAGCACCATCCAACCTGGCCTTGACCCTGAGAAGAGATGTGTCACCTCCTGGCTGCAGGAGGGTGCTGCTGGTAAAGCTGCTGGCAGGTGGCTCTCTTTGAGCAGTCCCACATTGCCTCCTGATAAATCCTGTTCAACCAGCTCTGTGTTTCAGGGTTATAAATATCTGTGGTCAGAGCTCAGCTCCAGCACTGTGGGGCCACTGAGAACTGCTCTGGGCTCCTGCTGTCTGTTGCTGGTGCCTCACAGCTCTTACTGCCTGTGGTGAATGTGGATAAAGTCTTGAATACCTGTGCTGTGGTTTGAAAGGTCTAAAACATCTAAAATGTCAATTCCCAGGATGTAATTGAAAATCCCCACTCTATGTATCTTTCAAGTTTAGTTTTTTGTTATGAACTTCAAGATTTCTTACGCCATTGTATGTCACCACATTACTGAGGTTAATGTGGCAGAGGGGAAATATCTTAATTCCATGTTTTTCCTCCTTTTTCCATCCTTTTGGTTCAAACTAAGCTCTACAGAGGCTTGAGGATATTGTTTGTCAGAGCTGTAGAAAAGCTTTTGTGTCTGACTGCTTGTCCATTGCCTCAGCTGAGCACCATATTCCTCCCTTGACTCTTTGATATCCTGAGATTTTCTCCTGTCACAGCAAAACTGCAAAACTTTTCACTTAAATGGATCTTTTTTTGGTAACTTAATGCTACCTTGTCTGAAAAACAAGTCCTAGGCTTGAAAGCTACTCCACAGTATCTCATGGGTTTACATCAAGGCAGATCAAAGGTCTCATTAGCAAAGCATATTCTGGACAACTGTAAATATGAATAAGTTGTTTGGGAGTACACTAAATGATGTGAAGACATTGGGAACTAGAGATGCTTGGGGTACTTGTCAAACTAGAATTCTGTATCAGAAACAAAACAATCATTTGTCAGACCAGAAATCTTAAAATCTGAGGAATTCTTGGAGTTTTGGGAACTGGATCTCAGCTTACAGAAGCATACACCACTGAGACAAGTAAGATCTTTCCCAAAACCACTCAGGTGAGATGAACACAGGCTGCAGCTTTTAGTGAAGTCTCAGGAATCAAACTGCCGGGCTGGTTCTGTGCTCAGAGCTCAGATGCAATGAGTCCTTGTTCTAGAGACCCTCACTGGGGTTATTTTAGGGTTGTTCACAATCCAAACCCCAAGTTCTCAAGCTGGGGTTCTCACACCACCTCTGGGTCCTGTAGCTGTGGGTAGGGAGGGGATATAACCACGGTTGTGACTGATCCTTCCTGCCTGCAAAGGCAGCTCTTTCTGTAATAGCCAGGACCCAAGATTTAAACTCAGGCTGGGTGAATAATTTTTGGAGGCTGTCAGATTTCCAAGTCACCCCTACTGTGGATATTACCCCTCATAAAGCCCACTGTGACGTGTTCTGCCCTCGGGTTGGAGCAGTATTTTCCTGGCAAATAACTCCTGGGATGCAGTGATTAATGAGGCAGATTTCCATGAGGGATGTACAGGCAGGGAATCTTACAGGGCAGAGGACAGGGAGGTGGTGAAACCCAGTGCAGCCATGCAGCCATCCCCAAGACCCAGGATTGGTCAGGTGCAGCCCAGCTCGTGTGTGGAACCCTCCTGTTACCTTTACCTTCAGTAAAGCTTTAGTGGGACGTGCCAGGAAGAAAGGCCCTGGCTCAGACACTGGGAAAGGGAAGTTTATTTAAGCAATTACCAATGAGGCAGTGGGTGCTTCCTGAGAACTAGGGACTTCTGGGCTCCACAGCCTCTGCCCAGTTGTTAAGAAATGTCCCAGGCTGGCAGGCTGGAGGTGTAGGGAGGTGCAATGATCCAGGCTGTGGTGGGTGGGTGACCCTGGTTCTGATGGCTCCTGGGAGGGGGGGTTAGCAGAACAGAGCAGAGACTTCTGCACAGCCTCAAGGGAATTTCTTGGCTCATTTAATTGCAGTGACTGTGAGCTGACTTCCCAAAAAGTCTTTGGAAGGCTCAGCTTCAATATTCTCTGCCCTGGTCAGAGAGAGGTAACCACAGTTCTTCCCCAGCCCCTGAACTCCTGGGAACCCACACTGCTGTCCTGAAGCAGAGGATTTGGCTTGATTGTTCTGAGATTTATCTTGTTTGTTTTCCAGAGCTCATTACATTTCTCTTGCAGTCTTGTAGAGTTTACTTTGTTTTGGTCCTATTATCTTTTTAGTCCTGTCTGAAAAACCACTGAGCTTTCTAGTACTGTAATAGCCATCATTAATAACAATACCTTTAAATTATTCTAGTTAGTCTTTTTAAAGCATTTTCCTGACTACCTTCTTCTTTGCTAATTGCATTTCTCCAGTGCCCTGAGGAAACCTGCATTTTCCAGAAGTTCTGAAGGGAAGGACAGGGCGCTTAGCTCTGATATTTATAATTTTTTCCTAAATATAGGAGATTTGTCAGCTAGTGGAGAAGAAATACTTTTTTAATTTCCCTATTTGTGCCCAGAATGGGGAGACAATGGCCCCAGAACACCAGCAACCAAATCAGGAAACACCTAAGCCTGAGTTGGGAGGTCAGGGCCAGCTCTGAGAAGGGGCTGTGGATCAGCCCCTGCCTCCCATCTGCCCGAGGAAGGGCTGAGTGGGGCAGCAGCTGCACTTTGCTGTGCTCCCATGGTGCAGAAGAGCTGGGAGCCCAGACTGTCCAGGCTGGGGAATTGCACTGGCATGGGAGGGGGAAGAGACCGGTTTAGAGCTGGGGGTGAGTGACCCTGCAGGATACAGGGAAGGGAAGTGGGAGCTTGGGAATGGCAAGGTGTGCCCTGGGCTTCATTCTGAGCTGAGGGGGAGCAGGAGGATTTGGAGAAGTCCTTTCCTGTAGCCCACAGAGCTGTGCAAACCCCCCTTCATCTCTCCACACATGCAGTGGCTGTTCAGCTGCTCCAATAGTGGCTTTATAACCCCAGATGTAAACTTAGGAACCCCTCAGTCCTGTGTCGCTCTAATCTGTCTCGATCACAAAAATTATCAAATAATTCTGGGCTTTTCAGACCATCAAAAATCATCTGCTGTTCCTCCCCTCTCCATGCTGCTCGAGGCCAGGTGCCCTGGCAGCAGCTTGGTGAAATAGTGACGGTGGTGTCCCGAAGAGGCTGAGGTGGGGTGTCAGTGGGATGAACTGGGGTGCAGGAAGGGTTGGTTTAAGGTCCACTTCAGCCTTGTGTCCTCAGCAGTGCCACTCCAGCACTACTCACAAGTCAGGTCCAGAGCAATTGTCAAAAGCCCTCCAGACCCTGAGGTGAGGTGGCACTCAGACAGTCAAGTGGGGCACAGTCTGGGCAGGAAAATCTGGGGGAGGTTTGCTGGCAGAGCACAGCTTATGTTTCACTTGCAGCTGTTTGAAACCAAGGAATTTTTGTGACGCTTTAAGTGAAAAATTATCATTTTCTGATAAACAGTAATGAAAATTGCCAGCTGACTCTGTATCCAGGTTTTTCTTTCCTGCAGGCCCCTTTTTTCTCAGCCTGTCCCCCCTTCAGCCTGCAGGGTGCTGAGCACTGAAGCTGAGGAATTGTCAGCGATCGGGGCGCCCTAAATGCCAGGAGCAGACGCAATAAAGGACTGTTCCTTTCCACTTGAAATGCCTGTTGCATTTGCCAGGCAGCCAACGCTGTAAATTCATTCTGACTATTTAAAAAGACCTTTTAGAGCTTTTGAATAGTTCCTGGCTTATTCTGTAGCAATAAAACCATAGTGCCTAGAGTCAGGCGTTCAGGACCTTACCAAGTAACAAAATACAAGATACTTGGGAGCGCTGTGAAGTGCTTAGGAACAAGATAATTATACTGGCCTTTTTTCCATTGTTAGCCTGCTCATAATCACTGTCCCAGGCTCTGTCTGGTGGCATTGGGATTACTATGGAACAAAGAAATAGAGCAGGGATTTGCAAAATGGGAATCCCACCTGCTGGGGGGTGGTGGCACAGCTGTGTGAAGAAAACTGGGAAAGAAGGGAAGTGAGGTGGACAATTTTCCATCTTATCCTGCTGCGCAGAATAAGGAGATCAAACATGGCTTGCCTTGCCTGGTTATCTAAAGGCAGGATTCACCCTTCTACACAGGAACCCATGACAGTTTGGGCTCCAAATCCTAATTCTCTTGGTTCTTATTCCCTGAGGAATTCAACCACGAGACCCTGAGGGAAGCAGAGCTCAGCAGTGAGAGATTACAGGGCTCAGTTTAGGCTCCATGGCATGGCTCTGCTTTCTCTGACACCTCTCACCCTGGGAGCTGTGGTGACAGGCTGGTGGTCACACAGGTCATGGACGTGGCTTGCTGGAGGTGATTTTCCTCCCAGTGCATGCCTGCCGTGGGACCCAGTTTGCCAGATGGCTCCCTGGCATCTCATCAGGGCTTTTCCACGCAGCAGGGAAAAATGTAGTTGTGAAGGCTGATAAATTGTCTGTGAAGATTGGTCTGATACCATTTTGGTCTTCTGGGAATGAGGACCTCATTGCAGATCAAATGTCAGATCTTTAAACTGGCATAAATCAGCATAACTCTAGCAAAGTTAATGGAGTTGTGCTGATTTACACCAGCTGAATTTATACCGTCAAAAATCATTCATTTGCTCCGTCTCTTCTCCATTTTTCCCCCCTCCTTGGATTAGAAATGAAGTCTATAAAGCTAATATGGTCCCTGCAGCAGCATAACTTCCACTGAGTGTTTGCTTGAAGAGGTTAAAAGCCCTATAAACTGCTTTACATTCTCTAATAATAAAATGCAGATGCAAAGGGGAAGGATTTGATGGTCAATTAATACAGAAACCATCCAGTGCTTTGCATAGATCCTGCTCCTTGGCTTTGAAATACTATGCCCAATTAAAACCTTACCCAGAACTATACCAAGATTAAAAAAGTAATAATAATCTGCAGCACTCTAGGTAGCATGCTGCAGTTTTCAGGGTGCCTCTGAGCTATGCCTCATAAACTCTTGGATAAGATTTGTCTGGGTGTTTCCAGCTGCAACTGCTCCTGGAGCAAAGCTGCAAAGCAGCATTCAGCAGGCAGAGCTGGAGAGAGGGTTATTTTATGGAGGAGAGGAGGAGGGAGTAAGGAAAGTGTTGACAATCCCCCGTACATTCTTCTGAAAGGAAAAGAAAATGAGAGTTCCTGTCAATATTCTGCCCTTCAGCTGGGCAGAGGGTGCTGAGCTGGGCAGTGGCCTCAGAGTGGCTCTGCTTTGGGGGTGGAACAGGCTGGCACAGCCCAGCAAATCCCAGTAACTTTTACCTTGCAGCTGGCCTGAGTGTCACCTGCTCCAGCTCGCAGGGGTGGTGGCACTGGTGACCTGTCAGGCTGTCCCTGCACGTGATGGCCACTCCAAAGGAACGGTGCAGTCTATCCACAGACATCATTTGGTGGAGCAGCAGGGTGGCTGGCACCTGGATTTGATGGCCCAGAAGGCAGAATGAAAGCCCTTCTCTCTCAGTAGTCCACACCAGCAGTGAGAGCTGACAGAGCAGTTTGGGCAGCGAGGAGCACCCACAGTAACCAGTCAGTGTAAAACCATTCCCTTCCTGCCTCCAGAGCGTCTCACTGGCAACAGACACCAATATGGAAATATCTCACCTTGTTTTAAGGTCCTTAGTAATTTTACTAGCTATACAGTGTGACAAAAAGGAGGAAAAGTAGAGTTGTGTGTCCCTGAGGTACCTGGAGATGCTCCCTTCAGGACTGAGCTAAGGACACAGGCTGCCTTAGCCAGAGAGACCTTCCCCTGGGCTGCCAGCTTGGCTGGGGCCTGCTCCTTGGTCAGCTCTTGCTGGCTGATGGATTTCCTCTGCATTAATCAGACAGGAGGGACGGGTTCTGTATCACCAGTCTGAACCACCAAAAACTCAGGTACACACACAGCTGTTTGTTTATTGGCCTGGGTGCCCAGTGTCCACAGAACACCCCTTCAAGGAAAAATTAATTCATCTAATAGTAGAGATCCTTCACAGAACACCCCTTCAGGGGAAATTATTCCATCTAATAATAGAGATCCAGGGAAGGCCAGTTCCTTTCTCATCAGTGTGTCCTGTGGTGTGCAAACTGGTAACTGAGCAAAGCAGAGGCTTGGGCAGACGTGTGTGGTGGTGGATTCTCCTGGGTCTGGGCAGGAGGCATGGCAAGTCCATCTGTGAGCAATCCAAACCCTGAGGGCAGCCCAGCATGTCTTGTTATTCTCTCTCTGCCTCTTTTCTCCTTTCATGGTTTTGTAAAAATGAGTAGAATATACACATTTTTAAAAAGAGTCTCAGAGCAGCTAATAGACAGAATAAACCTATCTCAGATGGCCTTTGGGGATGAGGAGTCTTCCAGGTTGGGTCTTCAAGCTCAGTTTAGATTGAGGGTTTTGATGTGTTTCTGTCTGAGCTCGTGCACCTTCCTCAGCTCCCTGGTTTTAGTCCCAAACTGTGTAAAATCTCAGAACAGATTGCCAAGGTCAAGGGGAACTGCCCAGGGCTGGGATACTAAAACTAAATGAATGGAGCATGATATAAAAGCATAATGGGGCTGATTTCTTAATTGCAGAAAGGCCTCTCAAGACTGTTTTGACAGCATAAAGGGTCATTTACATCTATTTTAAGCCATGTAAAAGCCTGATCCTCATTTACAATGTTGAAAAGAAAATATAAAATGTAGCACGACTAAGCCCTTCCCACTGCCAAAGTGATGGAAAGAGACTTTAGTGTAAATAAGGCTCGGGCCTGTTTTCAGTTCCAGCACCACGAACGTGCCAGTGCAAAAGCAGGAAAGATGCCAAACACATTTATTTTGGCCCAGCTGGGTGTTTCTTCAGTTTTCTGTCTGCAGAAGAAAGTGAGCGCACATATTTTGGCTCTGCCTTCCACAAGAGCCACCACAAGGGTCACTTCCCCCGCCCAGGCAGGGACCAAGGACGTGTCCTGAAGGTCCCTTCGCATAGAATGCTCTTGTTGGGCAGGACCTGGGGCAGCTCAATGAGCACTTTTGTGGTGAGGGTTGCAAGTTCTCTGTTTCCAGCTGCTGAGATGCTCCCAAGGACCAGCAGCAACTTTAAACCAGGCAGAAATCGAGAATGCACAAGCTGACAAACTGTTTGTACGAACAAAAGAAAACCACTGCTCTGCTGGCTGCAGAAATGAGCTCCAGACTGTCTCCTCAGGTGCAGGAGGCACGGAGTAGCTGCTCAGAGATGTGAGTAGTTCCCTAAACAGGACAATTATGATGATTACAGGCTGATAGGGGATCAGTATTTATATCTCCTTAAGCAGTCAGCCTCTAAACCCTAGCAGGGTCTGGGAGAGCCCTGTTCTCCCTGAGCTCATTGGAGGAGGCTGTGATTTATCCTGGGGCACGGGGGCAAGTGGCTGATCCTCCAGAGGCTCAGTAACACAGACCATCTGCACACCGACTGCCATGCAGCTTCTCCCATCCTTTTTTCTCTCCTTGTAGGACGAGGAGCAGCCCAGATCTGAAGGGAGGTGCAGTTGTGAGCAGGGCTGACATGCCTCTGTGCCAGCGTGGGATGGATTAGAATTAGTTTTTGCTAATTTGCTCCACATGGAGCTTTCAGTTTGAATTCTGTCTCCTGAATCAACAGGCAGACCACCCTCTTGGTATCCTGACTGCAGCATTTCCCAAAGTGAGGGGAGAATTTCTCATCCATCCTGTGTCTCCTGTGGTTCAGGCAGTGCTGGACCCACTGCTCCAAGGAGAGGGGTGCGTGTTTTCAGCTTCCTCAAACCTCCCAGCTGATCCCAGCTTGGGCAATCATTTCAGAAACAGCCAACTCTGAAGGCTGGGAGCAGGAATGATGCACAGACTAGTGATTATAACTTCCAGATTTTTTTTTTGTTTTGCTTGTTTCTGCATGAATCCCAGATTGTCCTGTTCTTAGTAGCCTTGCTGCTCTTCTTTGCAGAGAACCAAAATAAGTCTTGCCAGAAAACATCCAGGGTCTCTGATTTTTTTTGCAACTACTCAAGAAACCAACTTAGTGAATTTTCCTCTTTCTCAGGATGCATTGACATCCTGTGTGCCTTTGCATGGTGGTTTCAATCTCTTTGTGGTCAGGTTAGCACCTGAAAAATGAGATTACTATAATAACAATCTCTCTCATGTCTGCAGCAACCTGGGTAAATTGTAGCTATGTAATTTCTCAACAAAGATCTGGACATTTCCAGCAGCTTCTCAGTCATTAGGAAGCAGTTTACTGGGAACCATAACTACTCCTGAAAATATACTGAGCTTTCAGAGTATTTCTAGGAGCCCTTAGATGTTCAGGAGGCCCATATGAACCTCAGGCAGCAAAGCTCTTGGGCCAAAGGCTTCCTTCCCACAGCATTGAAGCCTTAAGCTTTAGCTTTTAGACTTTCCAGGTTCTGCACTGCATTGGTGTGTGACTCTGAACTCCATATCAAGTGTTGGCAAGTTCTCCTCACAGCTCAGGCACACAGAACAATCCTTTTCCAGCCCCACAACCAAGGACACNCCAGCCTCTGTTCCAGGGAGCCTCTTTAGGCATCATCATGAATCAGAGTGAGCCTGAACGTGGTCATATGAACCCAAAATATCACCA
>VXBU01019430.1:42289-159196 GCA_013400315.1 Bombycilla garrulus | reverse complement strand
CAGAATCCTGGCTAGCTCTGACTCAGCNGGGGAGGGTACAAGCAAACATCCAATGAGGGATCTCGAGGGGAGGAGTAAGGGAGGAGCGTAGGGGTTACATAATCACTTGGGAGCCAACAGGGATGAGGGGAGGAGAGAAAGGGATCACATGGTGTTGTGGTGAACTATATCTGATGTTTACACGGGGTTCTCTAGTTGCACTGGGTTTATATAAAGGTTGCACTAAGTAGCTGTATTTCCCCCACACTACCCGTGGTGGTCGGCCCCCTTTCCCCCCACCCCTATCCCTGAAAGGTAGTTTGTTCCTGTGGTCCCATTGGCCAGGGGTCCCTTCCCAGGGTCCCTTCCCAGGGTCCCCCTGTCCCTGGAGACAAAACCCATGAGACACGTGAGCCCGCGCTCTTTCCTTTCTGCTGCTAGGCGAGCTACCTGTACCTCCCTTCCCCCACGCTCTGCCTAAGAATGGACTTGGATTAAACAGAATTCAGCAGAAAGAATTGAGCGTCCTTTTGTTCCTCATCCTTGTATCGCCCTAATAAACCGAGGGCTTTCGGAGTATAGCCCCCGAGATTATAGGGGCAGATACAACATGGGCTAATGGGGCGTTGAGGTTTAGGGGATTTCCAAAGGGGCAGACACTTCAGGGATTGGCCCATGTGGGGAGTGACAGGGAAGGGTCTGGAACAAGGGGAGGAGTTGGGCTAACAGACAGTAAGGGGGACGGCATTAGGGGAGGAGTAACTGTAGGGAGAGACCAAGTTTTAAAAATTAATAGGAGGAGGTAGGGCACAACCATTATATAAAGAAGAAAAATAAACAAGGGCCACCGCAGCTGATGAGTAGGATGTTTCGGAAAAAAATGTAATCTGTTTTGGAGCCAATATCCTCAATATACATATGAGAAGGCCAGGAGATTGTTTGTAGCTCACAGAGCCAGGCCATCTATTTTCACTGTCCTTTGGCACCAAGTTGCTGAGAGGTAAGGAGGCAATTACTGTGGGATAAAAGCAATCTGAAGGAGAAGACTACAGAGAACTTCATGTAGATCTGTATGTTTGTGGAGAGTTCCTGAAGGCTTCACACTGACACAGTTCAGCTTTACAACAACAAAAAAGATATATCTTATAGTTAAACATAATGAAAGTTTGATTTTCTCTGAAGCATTTCAGAAATTCTCTCAGTTGCCTGCACTCCCCCAGTCTATGCTGATAAGAGGAGTGTGTGGGGGCAGAAGAGTACCCACTTGCTGGAAGCTGTGTAGACTGAGAGCACAAGCAAAAAATACCAATTACAATGCAATTACTCCTCAGGCATGACTGTACTGCTACCCACTCACCAACTGCCCATGTCTGTGGGCTGTCTCTAGTTTAGTTTTACTATAGTTAAGGAAACAGTCTATCCCTTGTTGTTCTGATAGATGGCATTAATTTAATTACTGTACTGTTTTGTCCTTGTTATTTTAAAAGATGTGTTGCTTTTCAAGGTATTTTCAAGGTATTATTTGGAAGACAGACAAGTACAGCTACTTTGACAGTACAAGAGATTTACCACTATAGACCCATTTGTTTTGATATTTTTATACCTAAATAGTGGTAGAGATAATGCCAACATGGATAATGTGCTATTTCCAAAGCATGTTATAGTTGGCCAAAATTAATCCAGAACTTCCTCCCACCTCCACTTCTTTTTTATTAAGACTTGAATCATTTTAAATGGAATAAACTCAGCCTATATGAAAGAGCTTTGCAGAATAAGATTTAAATTTGTTAGTACAGTAGAAGGATAGTAAAAGTATAGTAAAAGCCAAAGGGTCACTCTTAGGCAACTGAGCTAGATTTTAAACTAAGAAACATTGGAGTTTCTCTGATATTGTGTAGCATTAGACCACAAGAAGAGGAGAGAGAAATTAAAGTCCATTAACTTTTTCAGACACAGAGACAAAAAAGAGACTCTGTTAAAACAAGGAAACAAACAAACAAAAACAAGGCATAGTGAAAAGAGAGCATTGGCAGGTCACTTTTCTCCAGCAGCAGAGAAAGGAAAATACAGGAAAATAGAACTCTTTATTTGTAATCATTGTCATAGTTTAACTCCAGGTGGTACCTAAGTACCATGCAGCTTCTTGATCACCCTCCTCACCTCTGGCCCCCAGCCCCACAGTGGAATGGGGAGGCGAATTGGGGGAAAAAAAAACCCTAAAACCTGTGGGTTGAGATAAGGAAAGTTTAATTACTGAAACAAAATAAAATTTAATACTAATAATAATAATAGTAATGGAAAAGGAGATAACAACATGAGAAAATAAAACCCAAGAGAAACAGATAAACAGATGATGCACAGTACTCACACTGCTCACCAGCCATGCCAGCCCATCCCCAAGCAGTCTTCTGTGACTCCTGGCCAACTCCCCCCAGTTTTTGTACTGGGATGATCTCTGGATGGAAATCCCTTTGGATTTTTAACTGCCAGGGCATGGGACACTGAAAATCCTGGATTTAGAGTAAACCTTGCTGAGCAACAACTAAAACATCAGCATCATATCAATTATTCTTATGCTGAATCCAAAACACAGCACTGTACCAGCTACTGGGAAGAAAACTAACTATTCTACCTGAAACCAGGGCAGTAATTCAGGCATGACCACAGTTTTGTGGGAAGAACAGCACCCTTCCATCCTCTATACTTTTACTTCAGAAATCCTGTGGAATTTTTCTTGTTTTGATATCCTGTATTATTTCATAAGAAGAAATTATAGTAGGCTTCCAGAAAACCTGTAAAAGATGTTTCCACCCTAATAATCATGATGATACCCTAATAATCAGATGTTACCCTAATAACCAGTGTTTTGCAATGTGCTTATAAAAATGAGAGGACAGAATCTACTAGACAACCATGTAATCTGCTTAGGTGTGAGGATTAAAAAAATCAATGTGCTACAAACATAATGAGCAGGAAGTCATTTCAGTGAAACCCAGTGACATCAGGTATGGTCTTTTGAAGGTCAGGAGCTGAGATGATTACATTATCACAAGTTTAGAAAAGGACCAAAAGTTCTTCGATCTGCATAAAATGTCCCATAAATTATTTTGTTAACCTTTTCAAATAATTAATTTTAAAATGCAATGTGTTTTGAAGAACTACCTTAAGGAAAGAGAGGTCCATGGTACAGCAGAAGGATGCAGACATTATTTCCTGTGTTCTAAATATTTATAATGCTAGATCTATGGTGAAATCTTTTTTTGTTTTCACATAGGTTGTTCAAGCAGATATTCAATAATTTTCTTAAAATATAGTTTTCTGATATAGATATGTAAAATTATAGACTCAAAGAATAGTTTGAGTTGAAAAGGACCTTAAAAACAATCTAGTTTTTAAAGATCAGGCAATTCTATGATTTTTTTTTTAATCAAGTTTTTTCAAACCAGCTAGTTCTAAGATTGGGGAATGTAATGATGATAGACACGTTTTGAGATTTTTCAGCTTTTAGCATAACAGGCAGACATGATGCAAAATAGGTTAGGAGTAGAGACTCTGTAACAAACCCAAAAATGAACATGAAATCTTTGAGGATTTCTAGATATGGAGGAGATACATTTTAACTTCTCCAAAAATCAAGGAGGAGACCAGTCAAATCAGGAGAAAAAAACAAAAGAGAGAAATTGAAAATGTCTGTATGCATTAATAGGAAATAAAACCAGGATAAAGTATAAATGGAAGCTATAACAAAAGGAACTCATGAGGAGGAATTACATAATTGTGTGAAGAGAGGAAAATATGTTGGAAAAGAAGACCTAAAGAGAAAAAATGTCACAGTGGGTGGACTTGATTCCCTCTTAATCAACATACTGAAATCAGCATTACAGCCGACCAGAGGGGAGATTTGTCAAAAGTAAAGCTTATTTCAAAGGCACAACTGAATCACTTCCGTTCCCACTTAATTATGTATGTGTATATATATATATATATATATATATATACACACACATATATATATATGTAAAGAAAGAAAGAAAAAAAAATGAAGATAAAAGAAAAATTTGAAAGTGCATACCATGGCAATTCAGATTAAGCAAGAGGAAGAAGTTATACCAGTGTATCAGTGTGTCTAGTTCACAGAGAAAAAGATTATATTTTGGTACTGACACTCATTTCTTAATGGCTCTTTCCATCCTATGAGTCATATCAGTGACATAGATCTATTTTTTTTAAAGTTATAGAATCATATTCAAAAAATGACCATATCTAAGTTGATCCACTTACCTATTGATGAGATGTTCAGACAGATTTAATGTCCTAAACTGAGTTATCAGTCACATGCTCAAATGCGACTTAAAGCATGTGTAATAATTTCTGAAAATTTATTCCTGTGGTTGAACTTAAACAGGTGCTTCACTATAGAGAGGCCTAAACCCCTATGTATTACTAATCCTCACCTCACTCTATTTGTGCACACTGCAAAGCATCAGCCACTTTGCTACTGATATTTTGAATATTTGATGTAACCCATCAGGTCCTTTGTTGGCCATGTTCCTTTTTCCTGTGAATTTAGGGAAATAATTTTGATTTGCACCAATACTAGCCCATACCCTAGGGGAAAGTGGCAAAGAAGGGTTGGCTTGAAACCTTGGCTGAACAGTACTCTGGAGGCAAAATAAATACCATCTGAAATGACGAATGAGGAGGCAACTAAGTCATCCACTAGGAAAATCCTGTTGTGAAGGGTACATGTGAAAGTGCATGTGAGGAGGATGTGGACTTATCCTCAGTGAGTTCTAACTAACAGTGATTTCTTCCCACTACAAAATCTACATCTGCAATTCCTCTCCTGAAGGCAGAACTCCCCATGACTGTTCTGCAGGGCATCAGGAGGAGCCAAGCAGCCTTACAGTGCATCCCAGTTTTTGGGTGGTGTAGTGCATAGAAACTACACTTACTGTTTAACACACACAGCTCTAGCTGCCTTCCTGAGCAGCTGCATAAAGTCAGTAGGAGACTTTAAGTTTCAGTGACTTTGCAATCATTTACAGAGATGTTTCTGTGCCTTGATGAGACAAACAGGTAGGTAGTTACTTGTGTATGTGATTGTTGAGAAGCATCTGAACAATGACTACAGCCAAGCTCTTGTTAACAAGAGAAAAACGATGATGAAACAGTGCCTTTACTATTATTCATAGTTATTGAATAAAAACCAGAACATTAAATCAATATCCCTTTTGAGTTGTACTGACCAACATAAAATAAAAGAATCGTATTTTCTGATGGACATGGTTTGCTGCCCAGAGGCTGACTCTGAGTAAACCTGAAAGTCCTCTAGTTATGTTCTGAAAGGATTGATTTATCAACAGTGAACTGTAATGAGCTAAAATATCATCAATTTTCACAATTTACTGTATTAATGAGCTTTAAAACTATACAATTATGGATATTGTAGTAGTTAATTACATACATACATATAGATATATAAATGGAAAATGAGATTTCTGTTATCTACAGATAATCTTCTAGTTCAAAAGTGTAAAAGATGATGTGTTGTTTTTTTCTTATCATACAGGGCTTTAAGGTTTAAAATAATTTAATAAAGGTTTCTGATGAAGCTGGAATAGTCGGTGACTCATAGGTCATCAGTGGGTGGCAGGTGAGAGAAGGGAAAGCCTAACGCAGTTAAGGTTTTAATGAGACTCAGAGCTAGTTTCCAATTCAGAACATTCTTATTTATTATTTTTTCCTGTTATTTTAACCACTACACAATGTTAAAAGTATTCTCTTTTTTTCAACTTTTGTTTAGTCTAATTTTTTCTTTCCCTTTTCTCCAGAGTGTTTCTGAAAAGCAAAAAGATTCTATCAGAGTTTAAAAAAATTGAAGGATTAGTAAATATAATGTTATTTTAGCCATAATATCATTCAGTCATGTGGTTTTTTTCTTAAGACTTCATAAGTTTTGACTAAAAATAATACTATTAAAATATCATAACTTTAGTGCTGCATCTTAACTTATTCAGCATGTATTTATTTAGAACTTAACTTGTGAAGAAAAGCCAGAATTTGACAAGCTTCCACAACTGCCCAAGTAAATTCAACTGAATATGTTAACCATTTCATATGGCAGAAAATCTGTCGACACCAGTTTAGCTGGCATTTCATTGGCAGGACCAGGAACCAAACTTCTGGATGCCATGTTTTAACATATGAGACTGTTCTATCTAGATTACCCCAAGTGCATCCCCAGCTGGATTGCTGAAGATGACCTTTTTATTGTCATTTGGTTTCAGCCCTGGTCTTATGATGGGGAATCTCTCCTCTCCCCATGGGAATGGGAGGCAGCTATGTTCACACAAGTCTTCCTTCGAAGAGGCCAATTGTGTGTCAGTTGGACTGGCTGGATCACATGAGAGTGAAAAGAAATGCAGCATTGTCCCCAGTGACAAATAGAAGCCAAAGACAACATTTAGAGATATTTTGAATATATAAACTTCTTTGAATAGCTTCTGGTCTTCACTTTTCATAGGCTTATATTCTTCCATGGGGAAGAAAAGCCTGATTTAATGTGATTATTTTCCCTAGAAACATATGTCATCACTACTCACTGGCAGACGCATTTACTTCTCATTAAAAAACAGAAATTATATACTTCTGCTATGCTCCATTCTTCTTCCACTCTTTTTAGCTTCTCCAGTCTATTCTGTTGTTGTTCACCAAAGACTTCAAGGAGCAAACATGACTTCTCGTGTTCATGCACAGGAGTGATAGAACCTTGTGCTACGCAAAACTGGAGAACAAATAATTTATGTGGCTCACAGTCTGCCAAAATCAAAACAACTACACAGAGCTTTTCATTATCACATAAACTAAGTGACCAGGCAAAAGAAAGTCTAAGGATCTGTCCTCACAAACCTCTGCACCCCTTTTATTTTGACAAAATGAAGCAGATGCTGAGATTGAAATCCTTTTGGGTCAGCTCTCTGCCTGACTGTCTAGAAACGCAGGGTTCTCTCCCTTTTCAGATGCATAGGACTGCATCCATCCACATCTAGAAGACATATGCTTTCTTATATATTCTCTAAGAGAATAAATAGTGTTTGTTCATGTGATGAAAGAAATAAACTAA
The DNA here is from genome assembly GCA_013400315.1 of Bombycilla garrulus. NCBI lineage: Eukaryota > Metazoa > Chordata > Aves > Passeriformes > Bombycillidae > Bombycilla > Bombycilla garrulus. The sequence goes on along the minus strand of VXBU01019430.1, from coordinate 152,091 downwards.
CTGCCAGCCCAATAGCAGCATGGCATTGTGCTCCCCTCTCGAAAGTGTTTTGAGCAGGACTGACAGCATAATCTGCACAAATTTCTTACTGTGATCCAAACAATTCTGAAGGAAACACCCTGATCCTATAGCAAAATGACAGTTTGATGCTGACCTCCTCTGCTCCTCAACTTATCTTAACAAACCTCCACAGCATGTTGAGTATCAGCACCAAACTGAACAGAGGTAGAGGATTATTACAACCCACAAGACTAATATAATCACTAAATCTAAATAAAATCTTTAAAAAACACTAGGATTTAAAATTATTGGATCATAATTCTTATTCTAAGAGTAACATTTACATGGGGATTCAGTCCCCACACTATGATTGCATGTTATCATATTGGTGCATTGAAAGAAATAAACCCATTAGATTGTAACCAAAGAGAAGAATATTCATTCTCCTGATCTTCCACATTAGCATCCATGCTGTCTGAAGGCAAACATTAATGAACTTTATGTTTTAGAACCTCTAATGTGAAAGCTATCCTTGGCCAATTAGAATGACCCCAAGGCTCCACCTGCTATTCCCATCAGTTTCATAATCTCTGTGCACAATATTCCTAAAGACCTTAGCAGCAGTAAAAGTGATCTTGTATTTCTTGATTATATTTTCTTCTGCAGAGCTCATGTTCAATCATTTTAAAGAATATGGTTTCCACACAGCTGCTTCTATGCATGTACAAGTGTCTTATGAAGGAAAAAAAAAGCTGTTCTTTAAGACGATATAGTAGAACTACAGATTGCTTTGACCTGGATTTCATTAACCAAACCTAAAAAGAATTCAATGACTAATAATATAGATATTTTTAAATCTTATTAACCATTTTTTTTTCTATTCTTCCTGTCACTGTAGGCCAGAAAAAGAAGATATCATTTTTTCTAGGTATTGTATGTACCCAGCAAGAGAGTTCCTTCTCTTTTAAAAAATAAATTATTTGAAACCTTGAAAAGAAACAAAGGAATTAAATGGAAGAAAAGGATGGGCTCAAGAGTGAAACAAAGCTATTCAGTATGGTAGGTGGCTATCTTGGTACTCCATTGACTTTCTTTCTCTATGCATGACAGTGGAGAAGCTCATTGAATCACAAATGATTTACCATGATTTCATGTGAGATTAGAGTCAGGTTCTTCAAAAAATATGCATGCTGTTTAGTTTCTAGGAGAGAGTGATAAGGAGTTAGTTATACATGCAAAGACAACCAATTCAAAGTCCAGCTAAGATCAAAAGCAAAAACCCTACTGAAGAAAAGCAGAACAGCCAACTAAAATCTAGGTCATGGTTTTTGGACAAAATATATGTAGTTATTTCCCTAAGATTACAGATAAAATTAAAATCAACCAGAAAATGTTGTTGTGAAATAAGCAGTTGCAGCAAATTTAGGGTTAATTTGTAATAAAAACCAACATTGTTTTAACTTTCAATATCTTTTGTTTGCAAACACAAAATTTCCAGAGAGCCTTTTACTAGCAAAGTTGATACAATACTTTCATGATCTTGTATATAATGATGTCCAAACATCAAAAGAAAGACTAATGTAATATACAAACTATGAAGGTAATTTTAAAGCATCAATTAATTATATGCCCTCTAGTGCTGAATTTTGTGCATTTGTTTTAAAGTATCTAGAATCTACACACATAATTTTCTCATTATGTTGCCATTGCACTTTTAATTCAACATTATTTTTCTTTTCCTAGGAAACACAACTTTTGCCTCTCTTCTTCATCATTACTCTATGGTGGGGGCAAACCTCTCCACTTCCATCACTCTTGAATTATCTTAATGTGCTTTTACTGGCTATGGATTGTGATCTAGGCAGTGACAAATCGGGTTATTTAACTACACCACTCTGTTTTCCCTCAGCTACAAGCTGAACAGCAGGGAAAGGTTAAGGAGTCTCCCAGGGTCAGGTTAGGGAGGTCTCAGCAAAGGTCCCTCACAGCCCATCCTTCTGTCACCTTTGTCTGGGCTGTACAGCTCACATCATAGACACCAACACAGCGGAACCATACTGCAGAAAAACCAGAAAGAGTGCTTGGTCTCCAGCCTTAAGTTTTCATCTAGTTATGTTCATCTTTGTCCCATAACTCTCACACTGAGTTCAGCAAGTAGCAGGTTCTCCACAATGATGAAGAATTACACAACTGGGGTAAATCAGCTGCCTGCTAGCAAAAACACTCTGCAGGAAAGTAAAAAATAAAAAATAAATACCATGCATGTATTATCCCAGAGCAATGAGGAAACTGAATTTAGGCTTTCTGAGTGGTCCTTCACAAAAGTGACAGTATTAGTCTTCTTGTATGAATTTCTGAGAAAAGGTAGTCAAACCTGAACACTGAACTCAGTTTTCTGGTGCATATGAAATATGTTCAGAGACTCTGTAGACTTAAAAAATGTGAATCAGTGGAAATGAAACCATAAATCTTCAACAGGAAACAGGCCTGCACAATGTTAATACAATCTTTCTGGATTTCAGTAAGGTGTTTGATACTTACACAATATCTTTCTGGATAAAATGTTCGGGATTCAGCTGAATAAACACAGCATGCAATAGCTGAGCACCTGACTCACAGGTGAGACACAAAGCTGATAGTGGCTGGGGTGGTGACCTTGTCACTGGTGAAGTTCTGCATCCTAGGCCCCGTGCTCTCCAACATCTTCAAAAGCAACCTGAAAGAAGCATTAGAAGGGATTTGATGATGATACAAAACTGGGGAGCTATTGATTCCCTTGAAGGCAGCGAAGCCCTGCAGAGAGGCCTCAACATATTAAAGCAATGGACAATCACAAACCACATGAAGTTCAACAAGTGCTAGATTCTGCATCCAGGACAGGGCAGCCTCTGTTGTATGTATGGACTGGGGAAGGAGAGGCTTGAGAGCAGCCTCATGGAAAAGGACCTCGGGGTCCTGGTCCCTGGCAAGTTAGCGGTAGGTCGGCAGTGCCCTGGCAGCCAGGAGGGCCAGTTGTGTCCTGGGGGCATCAAGCACAGCATCACCAGCTGGGCAAGGGAAGGGATTGTCCTGCTCTGCTCTGGGCTGGGGTGGCCTCACCTCGAGTCCTGAGGCAGTTTTGGGTGCTGCAATATAAGAAAGTGATAAAACCATTAGAGAGTGTCCAAAGGAGGTCTGTGAGGATAATGAAAGACATAGAAGGGCAGCCACATGAGGAGCAGCTGAGCTCACTTGATCTGCTCAGCCTGGAGGAGACTGAAGTCAGACCTCACTGCAGTTACCAATTCCTCCTGAGGAGAACAGGAGAGATAGGCACTGATCTCTGTTCTGTCACCAGGGGCAGGGCCCAAGGGAACGGCCTGAAGCTGAGTCAGGGAGGTTTAGGCTGGATATTAGGAAGATTCTTCACCCAGAGGATGGCTGGGCAGTGGAACAGGCTCCGCAGGGAAGTGGTCACTGCACTAAACCTGACAGAGCTCCAGAAGTATTTGGACAACGCTCTCTGGCACATGATGGTACTCTTGGGGTGTCCCGAACTTGGCCAGGTATCGGACTTTGATGACGCTTGTGGGTCTGTTCCAACTCCAAATATTCTGTGATTCTGGGATGGTTGGTTCAGTTGAAATAGTGATAACTTTCTGGCATGTGAACTTTACGCAACTCATTTGATATTTGTGGCAGATAGTTAAAACACCCTTTAGCCTCTCTGGCCAGGCAGTAAATAGGGACTAATCCATAGTTTGGTGACTAATTTTTTTATACTTGCATTACACACTAGGTCTCCAAATTCATCAATTTAGCCACCTAGGACAGCAATTCAAACACAGCTATTTTTTGCACAATTTTAGGAAGTGAACAAGACCATTTTTTACTTTACATTTATTTCAGAAATCTCAAACTTAGGTTGTTTTTCTTTGAACTAAGTTTTCTCTTTCCCCTTTTCTAGCCTTCTCCCAAAAACAAGTACAAAGTGAGACTCGTAGAGCTCTTTCTCATTCCTTCTGATAGGGCTGATTGAGTTGGTGATAAGATTATCACATAGAGCTGTAGCTGCATTTTCTAGTTCTGAATCATACTACTAGGATTTACAGGAAGAATTATAGTATCTCTTTCCCTCTGACTGGAAAAAGTATGTGATTTTAACATATTGAATTCACCCCATTTCCAAGAAATTGATTTCTGACGGAAGCTTCTATCATAGTAAGTCCCTCCATAACTGTTGCCAAAACTTCAACATTTGCTTGCACATTTCTCTTAAGCTGGAAGTTAATCCTGAGCATGCAGCATCGCCTAAAAATGTTTCTGAGGTGTGGGAGGAATTTCAAGATCTGAAAATCGTGTCTTGAGGCCAAAATGTGATGGTAGAATGACATAGTGACTTCATCATGTTTTTTTTTTTTTTTTTCCTGGTAATAATTGCCAGCATTCACTCTTCTATATATTTGATTTCTGTTAAATAGACCAAAATCATAAAGCTTCAGTAAAGTTCTATAAAGAATGTAAATATCTCTTAAGAATTAATTATTCACTTTTTACCTTGAAATAAATCAGATTTTGATACAAAGTACAAGTATAGAAAAAAATCTTTCTGTCCTAGCTTTCAACAATTTCAAGAAAACTTATTCTAAATGGTCTACTTTTATTTCCCTTCTTGACAAGATCAAAATTAGAGTAAAATTGCAAGCTTTGTGATTATAGGAGGTTAGCTCCAGCCAGGAATTAGACCCACAACACCTCACTTCCCTCAACTAGAAGAGGGAAAGAAATAGGAAGAGCAAAATCAAGAAAAATTTGTGGGTCAGCTGACACTTTAATAAGTGAATAAGGAGTAAAAAACTCAGTCCATCCAGAGCGACATAAAGGAAATTGCTCACCACCAAGCTAATAGTCAGCTAGTCCCTGAGTAACGGCTGCCTTGGAAATATCGTTTTATGGCTGAGCACCTTGCTAAATGGCAGGAAATATTGGGTTGGTCACTTCAGAGCAGCTGGCCCCTGTGTCCCTGCCCACTGCCCACTCCCAGCCTGCCTGCTTCAGGGGCAGAGTGAGAAACAGAGAGGGCCTTGATGTTGTGCTCTATGCTCAGCAATAAATAACCCCTGGTGTGCTCCAGCGCTGCCTTGGTCATAAACCTAAACCACAGCACCATACAGGCTCCTAAAAAGAAAATTAACTACACCCAGGCTAAACCCAGTACAATGCTTAGGTCACCACAAAGACTAACGGTAATTTCTTAAATTCTGGTAGTTTTTTCCTTTATTTTCAGTGCAATTGTCTAACAACAACAAACTACAAAACCATCTGTACTTATTTATATATTTTTTGCCCTTCAAAATCACTAGCTTTTATCTGTTCACAAAATCACTACACTTGGAAATTGCCTTTCTAGTATAACTACTGCTCATCTAAGGACTTCCCATTGCAACCCCTCCTTGATGAGCGGAGAGGTGACAATCTCAGAAGTAATTCAGGGTGCTAAGACAGCAAGACCAGGCTTGTGCACCATTCTAACCACTCCCTGATGATCAGAGAGGTGACAACCTCAGCAGTAATTCAGGGTGCCAGGGTAGTAAGGCCAGGCTTATGCACCAGGCCTTGGTGAAGGCCACTCACAGTGTTCACTCTGAGGTGTAAACTCTGACTCAGCCCAGCTCTTCAGTAGGGCTCATGTGAGAAGAATATAATGTGTTCAGAAGTATTTCACTTGCAGGTAAAATTTCTTCAAATCGATTCCAAAGCTTTTATTTGCCTCAGCATAACCAGGGCTTTACCACAATTCCAGTAAAATCCTTCCTGGCCTAAGCCGTAGAATCAGGGAGTCAGAATCTTGAGGAGCTGGAAGGAATCTCAACTACCACCTCATCACAACCGCTGCTGCCATGGGCAGAGACAGCTCCTGATAGACCTGGCTGGTCAAGGCTTTCTCCAGCATGGCCTTGAACTCTTCCAGGGGTGGAGCATTCACAAGCCCCTGGGCAAGCTGTTGCCATGGCTCACCACTCTCACGGTAAAGAATTTCTTCCCAATATCTAACCTAAATTGCCCCTTTTAATTTTTACCCATCACTCCTTCTCCTATCACTAAAGTACCTGACAAAGAATCCCTCTCCATACTCCCTGTAGAATCCCTTCAGAAACTGGAAGGTTGCTATGAGGTCTCCACGCATGTCTCATTTTAACCTTAATTTCCCTGTATCATCCATTAGCATTCACAGTGTGGTAAGTGTTGTCTCCATGCTTCACTTTGCCACTCAAAAGCAGCCTGCCTGTTCAAGCAGCAGAGCTTCAGACAGCAGCATAAATTGCTGTAAAAAATGTATTTCCAAAGAAAAGTCTAGACATTTCATGGCTTTGTATTTTGTGAACAAACTAGGAAACATGTAGATAAAAAAATCACTAGTCTGTCACCACAGAACATTGGTACAATAAATCTCTTGGTTTTAAGCTTATTTTTCTAATTTTATTTCCTAAATAATAGGGTTAATTTGGGTTAATGCAAAAGTACTATAGGATAGGAAAAGGAAATGAAAAGGGAAATGAAAAGAAAAAGAAAGAAAATAAAGAGAAAAATAAAAAAGTCATAAAAGGCAACTCTTTCAGCCAACCAGAGACACTATATCAAAGCACAGGATACAGTATCTAAAACTTGAATAATTGATAGACACTCAGTGACCATCCAAGCTGGAAGAGAGTAAGGATAAAACAGGATGCTGACCACCTAAAACAGAAGTGAGGGAAGAATCAAAGAATTTCCTTGGAACAATACTAAACACTGGATGTCTGTGCTCTTTGGGTGACTTTTACTCCACATATTGGTATAGGCATAATTCAGTGGTTAATCCTTTTTACTCCATTATATGAAGAAATAACAATCTACAAGGCCGAAATTGAGCATTTTTTATTGTTTTCCTCTTTTTTGTTTCTAAGGAATCAAATTTCTAAATGTCAGGAGAACTTTTTTGCTTCAACAATGGTATCAGAATTTAGTTGTATCCAGACCTCAACCAAGCTAGTCCTTTGTGCATTGACTACAGGAGAAATGGATACTTAGCAATAGTTACAGGGCTGTGCTGGGCATCTTTTTAATGGAAAAAAAATAAAATTAGTGTTTTGTTCATAAAAGTGAGGCAGTAGTCTTTTAAAATATCTTCCTGAATTGAAATTGAATTGACCATGGTGAGAAGTCTCTATACCTTGGTTTCATTATATCCCTCTCAATTTATTGTTTTCTTGTCACTTTTCTTCCTCCTAGCTCAGATTTTCTGTCAGTTGGCTATAGCCACTTTTTTTGGGCTCAGACCCTCATTTCAGGAGATCTGAACACAAGTGCAACTCAAAGCTTTAATTCAGAGTCTGACAAAATTTTACAGCCTTCAGCTGGCCATGATGGATTAACATTCAAACTAATATATAAACAGGTACAGAAAAAAAAGAATAAAACAATGCCCTAAAATATCGTCTTGTGTTGAAGAGCATTAAAGTTTAGTTAAGTCTAGCATAAGGTACAAGCATCTGCAACCCATGGAACTGTTAGAGAAAATAGTTATTTCATCAATTGCTGACCAGAAGCTAGTCTAAAAAAGAACAAAATTCCAAAACAACTGAAAGTGAAACAAGCCCAAAATAATGAGAGATGGGAGAGAGTGAAAGATCAGATGCAAAGAGGAGATGGGGAAGAGAGGCAGCAGGAGCACACAAGCTCTATGTGACACATACTTTGGAAAATAAAACAGTTCAGGCTCCTTCCTAGTGGGATAATTCCACCAAAGCACAGGAAGCAACCACTTAAAAGGCCTGTATTAGAACAGGAAATCCAATTTCATGACTGACAAGCTGATTCTGGATTTACTTTTACATACAGCTGCATGTGCAGTCTAACAGGAGTGTCACAGCCCCAACAGAATTTTGCATACCTTTTCATGTCCAAAGCTACATACACTTGGACTTTGGCAGCAAAGCCAACTTAAGGACTCCTTGCCATTGTAGTGAGCTGCTTCTTTTATCCCATCTACTCAGCTGACACAACTGTTAAAGGAGTATGGTTGCAAGTCACTGGACTAAATATATTTTTTGTTAAAAATTACTTTGTCAAAGCAATCACTTTAAAGATCTCTTTGAACCAAATAATTTAGTCACTGATCTTGTTTCCTGAATGGTTTTCTAAACCACTGTCTCAAATTGAGGGGAAGTAGAAGATTAATACGTGAAAGCAAGTACAAGGATCTAATAGATAGAGTATATAGCCTCCTGAAAACCAAATTTCAGTCAAGCCCCTTGCACTGTGGCACTACATTCACAACACAAACACAAGAACACGTTCAGAACACAAGTCTTGGAGACTATCTTGTCTTCAGAGAAAAGCAGGTACGGTAAGCAAAAAATCATTAATAAAGTTTTTTATATACATTTTAACAGAAAAGAATCTACACCAAATAAATATTAATATCCAATAAACATTAATTTTCATACTAAATTAAGTCATGCATCATAAAAAACCCCAAAATCTCCAAATTAAACATTATTTCTCTAAAAAAGAAATTTTTTTAAAGACAAAGTTTATGTTTTCCTTTTATTATAGATTTTTTTTTCTATTTATAAATAGAGACTTTTTTCATGATTCAGAATAAAATTTAATCAGGCTCTTATATGTTTTCCTCCTTTGTTTTTTGAAAGATCACTAGATATATTTGTATGTGCAGTATGGCATGTATAGGAGAGGAGAAAGTCAAGAGTCCTTTTCCATGATACTTTACCAGACATCCCCTTTCTAGTTCTTAAAAAACTAATTAAAATACCTTGTCTACTGGGAAAAGGACTAATTGGACTTAACTGCCCTCACTGTGCCATGTCACAAAGTGAAAAAATTCTTACTAATGGTTCCTGAAATACCAATCTGAGATAGATGGCATTATTTGATTCGCAGAACACTATCATCTCTGTAGATTAATTATTTTTATTTAATTCAGATTTGCTGATTTATTTTGAACTGGTCATGGGGTAGTTAATAAATGTCATTCACTTCATTTAAAAACAAAGTTCTCATCTGCTGTAAATAGTAATCAAATTATATGTAAGAGAGAAAAAAAAAAAGTGCTGCTATAATGCCCTCTGCTTAGTATTAAAAACCGTACCTAGGAAATTAAGATTTAAAACTAATTTTAAAAGGAATTATTCAGAGCTTCACTTCCCTAATAATATGGAAAGTTTCATTCATAGAGGAAAATAACAATAATTAAATCCCCCCCAAAACAAAACAAACAAACAAACAAACAAACCCCAACAAAACAAAAAAATGAACAAAAAAAAGCCACTTTGATTCTGATAAGCCAGGTGACAGTGGTAAACAGACAGAGATGGGCAGAAGAAATGGGCTGTCACCACTACCAGAGTGAGGACTGGCATAGGTACAGGTTTAGGTAATAGAAGAATGATTACTCTGAGAATGATTAATCTGAGGCCCAGGCACTGAGCTGCACAGGAACCATCTGCTTTTGCAGAAACAGCATTCAGTGGGTTTGGGGGGGAGGAAGAGCAGCCCAGGCCTCTCTGGAAGGTGGTGCAGGTTAGCAGCAGGAGCAGAGAGTTTACAGGAATCTGACTGTTCCATTTAGACACTGCCTGCCTTTAGAGCCCTCTGTAACACCTTCACCAAGCACAACTGAGGCTCTGAGAGACCCAGGGCTTAACACACAAATCAAAGTCATGTGGAACATGATTTTATTTCATCCAACAAAGGAAGACAGAAGTACCCTGAGCCCATCAGTTTCTTAGGCTTTATTTGATGACTTTCATGCAAAAGGCAGTTCCACAATACACAGCTTTAGAAGCTGAACTGAACTTACGGATTTTCATTCCTCCTAACCTCACAATCTCACTAGTTAATTAATGCAATTATATCCCTGCAAACAGTTCTGCCTTTTCCTTTCTATCAAAGCAATTGCTTTAGACCACATGATCTGCTGTAAACAAGTTTGCGTATAGCCAGGGTTTAAAAAGGCACTACTAAGAATAGATTTTTAAAGTTTCCTTAAAATTAAGCTTCATGTGACTAACTGAGGACAGGGTGACTATTACACAGATTTTGACTGTGTATTTTGACCTCCAGAGTAATCAGTAGATAGATTTACTTTACTGTGCAACTCAGAACATTCCCTGAGTCTCATCTAAACCTACTAGACAGACATAACCAAGAAAAAATTATTTCTGCTTAGCATGTAGCTTTTTTTTTACTGTATTGAAGAAGCTACTTGCTAAAAAAAACCAGATTTTGTTGACTTTTATCCTCTGTCTTGCTGCATGCCCTTCTGCTGGATGCAGATGTGCGTACTGAAGGTTCCCAGTCCCACTAAAGGTGAGATCGGGGTATCCTTTATATTGCCTGGGGAGCAGCACAGGTGCTTGGATCTGAAAAGAAGCAAGCCACAAAGTGAAAAAAAAATTCAGTCAGTCATAACTAATTCCTTATTTTCTCTTAAAAGATGCTGTTTAACCCTCATGGGTCAAATATGTTTTAATGCAACCAAAAACCAGGGTAAACCACTTTCACCAAAGGACTGACAAAACATTTCTGACTCTTTTGACTAATATAAAAGACTTCCCAAAGCAAGGGACACTTCTCAGCTGCATTAGCATAAGGCAAGAGTAAATTCTTTCACAAAGAAAGAAAACCACCTGAGACTGGGCAGAACAGCAGAATCATCTGCTCATTTTAGGTGCAATAATGGCTTGAGGCTGCTTTTCTTCACCCTCAGTCTGGTGAAATTTCCCACCCTGCTTTAGGTTCCTTGCTGGCATTGAAAAATACACTTAAGATGTTCCTTTTTGGTGAGATATTTTTCATATACATATAGTGTTCAAATTTCTAAATGCAGAACAATATTAGTCAAAATAAGTATTCTGAAATATGAATAAAGTAATTCTCACCTCTTTGTTCAAGGTTGCCCTCATACCTTAAATGCTTCTTTTCAGACTCTAAACAAAAAGAGAGTACTTAAAAAAAAAAAAAAAAGTGGCTACTATTGGATGAAAATTTTACTGTAATATAAAAGGAGAAAACAGAAGCAAGATGACATTCTTACAGTGGATTTCTGTATCACTGGAAAATAAAAATTAAATCAATTAGATCAATTGTCTCAAAGGACTAGTGTTAATATACTAAGCTATGTAGTACAAGTAAAATAGTCCAGAAGAAAAAAATGTACTTGCTGTATAACTTTAAGAGCCTTAAGAAAGGAATCTTAATACTGAGATTTTATTAATTCTGCTTAGCATCTCAGAATTTACAGGTAGCCAGCTTACATGGAATAAACATAATGTCTAGATATTAAATTAGAAAGAAACAGAAATCTTGCAAGTGGGCATGAACTTGACATGAGCACAAGATGAACAGCATGTGTGTGCTGTCTTTGAGAGGAGTCTCTTTCATCATCTAATCTCTAATACAAGTCTCAATTAATGCAAATATGGCACACAGCTTTCCCCGTTTTTCTAACCTTAGTGGTAATTCATTCAGTTGAATTCTACTCTTTTGTAAATTCTGCCTCTGAGCTGAAAAGTTAACAGGTTCTTTAGGTTCTCTTCTATGATTACTTTTTTTATTCTTCTGCACTTAATGGATTTATTTTGTCCTAAACTAGGCTAGAGCATTATGAAGCATAACTTATAAAGTGTACATTCCAATAAGACCAAATATAGGAGTCTATTAGTATTCCTTCCAGCAGCTTTCTTTGCAGGCCCTATTCACTCTCTAGACTATGTGTTTGTCTAAAAGGTTGATTAGAAGCTTTTTTAACATATTATCATCTAATTTTTTTTTTAATAGAGATGTCTATATTTTAAAATAATTAAATAAAAGTAGCTTTTGAGAAACATGTTCCCTACTACTATAACTCCTCGGGTCCTCTAAGACACTAATCTCAGACTAAATCAAACACAACAGATACCCCCATTTCTAAGGTCCTTATGCCCCCAAGAGGACTTTTAACAGTGGACAAAGGCAAGAAGGGAAACACATTTTCGTAGGACTTCCATGCTTTTAGTCTCCAATGAAAAAATGAGATTGCATACCTAGAAAACAGAGCATCTCCCTAGAACTGCCTTCCTATTTTTTGACTTTATGGATCCATTGGCTGAATGGGGAAGTCAAAATTTATTTATCTTCTAGTTTTCAACTGATAGACTGGGAAGGGGTGGGAACCCAAGGTGTTATAATACTCTTAAGAGTATGACTCACAACATAAAGTGAATGGGGAATGAACAAAGAACATTAAGCAAATCCAGGTTCCGTAAAAATGTGATTGCTCTCATCTCTTGTTAGCTTCAACAGGAACTGAAGGGGCTTAGGCCTAAGGATAGTATCTCAGCTATCTTTAGGACCTAGAGAACAAAGTACTCTGGAGAAGGTAAATCAGAGTAAGGAAAAGCAAGAAAATAAAGCCTTCTCCACAAAATCAGTCTTGTTTAAAAAAAACACCCAAACAAACACCACAAGACAGATCTATCAAAATAATTTAATATTAAGCATATACTGTAAATTGCTGCTATTTTTCAGCCTTTGTGCATCTTTACACGTAATGGCCAAAAAAAGCCTTTGGGTATTTATGGATAGACTTGAAAGGTCTCAGAAAATCTTCAGGATCTTTTCCAAAGTACAAGGATTTTTCTTGGTATTAATTCACCTGATGTAATTCCCTATTGACTGATGCTTATATATCATTCACTCAAAATCAGCTAAGTCAAATCCTCCAGTATTACTGCATCAATTGGGCCACTGGACTATCTGATTTGATCTTTTATATTTTTTGAGACTTAGAGGGCCTACCATGTTTCACAGAGCTCCTCCTTCCTCTGGAGGAATTATCATTTAAGAACAATCAAGTCTTACATTAGACCTATGAAACCACTATCCTAGTATCTTAATTCTAAAATCACTATCCTAATATCACAATTCTAAAACCACTATCCTAGTATCACAATTCTAAAACCACAAATGCATAACCTCCTGATAGACAGGTAGAGCAGTCAATACTAGCAGATTTGGTTACCAGTGAATTTTCTCAGTTGTCTGTGTTCATCTCCTAGGGATATATGACACTAAAGTCCTTTGTCCTCTGTCATGGAACCTTATTTGTGAAAACAAAATGTAACTGGTAGGATTATCAAGTCACAGATTTCAATGAAGCCTTTCTTTTGTTTCAGGGAAGGCAGAAGTGCATGTTAATTTGTGACGTATCTCAGTTTTTGCTCATGCACCACACTCTGCTTGTTCATCTCTAAATAAATACAGCAAGTACTGAGCAGCAAATTCAGTTTAGTTGTAGGTGTATTGCAATTTGAGATGGTAGCATTAATATTCAGGGGAAAATTCTGGAGAAAAATGGATACTTTGGGAGCTGTTTTTATGGAGACATATTAGTTACTTCAGATGTCCCAGCACAGCTGAAATAGCTGCAAGAAGCTCACCTGCACTGCAGGGCTGGAATGTATCAGTACCACACAAGTCAGAAGGACAGGAGTCAGCTTTCTGGACAAGAAACACTGTACGTCTTCTGGAGCAAGAGAGGTGACCCCACCTGTACACTAATGGAATAAGGCATCTCTTGGGTCCTGCTTTCTTATGTTCCATCTGCCAGGATTACATTGCAGATAAAAGTTCTTTAACTGGGTTTGATTTTATATTAATATCTATATGTTTTAACTTTTATCTAGAACTTCTAGACATGTATACACACATACATAGAAAGACTTAAAAGCAAAATAAACCCAAAAAAACTCACATTCTACCCAAAGTTATCTTTCTCTTGGGCTTATACCAAGAAATCTCTGCCAAAAAAATATATATTCAATGCTAGAGTTAATATAACCAAAGGCAAAATTCTAAGAGCTGCATGCTAACACAATAATACAGCAGATTAAAAAAGAGAGATTCCATACTATTCACAGTAAATGCAAGACACTGACCACACTGCAAAGCCATTTAACATTTAGATTATGTGAGACAGATAATCTGGAAAATGAAATTACCTACTACTGCATTCCCTCTTTTGTGGAGAAGAAATCAATTTGTAGATGAGACTTCCCAAGAAATACTACTGCCCATCTAGAAAGGAGCAAGTGAAAGACACAGATGCTGAGAGTCTGCATATCCCAGTTATCACATCTATGTGCCAATACAATTCTTCAGCATCAGCATAATCAAGGACAAGCTGGATTTATGCCCACCAGTGCTGCAAGTCACTGAAAACCACAAAAATTTAAATGATGGATTTCATATTGGGTCAATTTTCTTATCTATTTTTAAACTTAAAAACTCCCATAGTTCAACAGTATGGTAATTAAAGGAGTGTTTGGATTACTCCTCCACAGATAGCTCTTTCCTGGTGAACTAACTGTAAATATGCTAAAGTCAAGTACTGCACATTTCTTTGAGTTTTAAGGAGAGAAAAGCATGGATGAGAGGCAACCCATGCTAGTTTTTAACTTCCTGCATCACAGTACGTGACGTGCTCACACTCTCCTAAAACCAAAAGGACTCAGGAGTTTTCCCTCAGTTTATCTGTTTGCAAATGTTTGCAATGCATAGGGAATTGTTCTGCAAATTAATACTAAACACAAATTAAACCCAAATCATGTGAAGAGTTTTAATAATATCAACTAGGACTGCCCAGTTTTTATTAAAAATCTCCTATTTCTCTTTAAAATGGCTTTAAAGTGGAGTTTGGCTTTCCTAGTTTCCTTTTTACACACTGCTGTTTATGAATTTGATGTAGTAGTTGATTTGACAGATGATGGGACTGCTTGCAACTTACTCATGTTTGGATGCCTATGTGAAAACTTATTTTCTTTCTTTAAGCACTAATCTCATCCTTTTTTTAATGAAAACAGAACTATTCTAGCTTTATTTCCTTCAATTAATCTTCCTTAAACATGTGGCAGCAAAAGAATTATTGTAAATGACCTCTAAACTCTCTGTATATATTAAGTCCTTAAGCTAATCCTGTTGCCTTTTAAATTCAGTCCCGTTTCTCTATTAAAAGTATGATTATTGTAGAATAATTTTGGATTACTATGAGTGCTGCTGTAAGCCTGTGCATGTAGGCATGTGAGCAGTGGGGCCAAGGACAGAGCCAGAACTGCGTATTTCTCATCCAAAGGAGAATGCAGACAGTGAGAAAGATGTAGCACGGCATGTTCTTGTCAGAGATCACACACAAACTGCCTGAAACACAGCTTATGGTCCTCCCACAATGGGATATTTTTGCTGTCCCTAATGATGCAAGGCAGGTGTTTACAGTTCTGATGTGTGTCCCTCTAAAGTTGGAATTCAGCACAGACACAAAATAGCAGTGCTTGACGCACTAGACCATGACATACTGTACGCACTGCAATTAAAATAAACCATACTCCTGATCTCTGGTTTTTCTTAGGAGGAAACAAGAAAAGCTATGAAGATTCATTCTGGTTTGTGGAAAGCTGCACACTATTCTGAGAAGTCAAAAACCAATAATTTGCAGAATGAACTAAAATTCTCTAAACCACCTTTTTTGCCTTGGCTCACTCTTTGCCAGGTGATTTCAGAGAAGGAGGAAGAAAGGAGCTTTCCATCTGTTGAGGTGTTAGGATTCTAAACATGTTCCTGAGTTAATTTTGAATCTTTAAAGTGTGAGATAAGTTAATATACTCTAAACCAATATATCATGTCAATCAACAGTGCTTTTCTCAATATAAACCCACTTGCTTCTGCCGGCTGCTTACAGGCTCTAGAGGCTTCTAGCTCTAAAACTAGGCTTCCTTTCAGAAATGAAATGTTGAAGTGCTATCAACAAATCAGAGATGTCTCTAATAAAATAAACATGAATAGTAGGAATGGGAATAGAGAGGCTGACACTGTTTATTCCCTTTGTGTTGATGTAGCATTTTTCCTAAATACTTGCAAACATTCGGAAATACAAAGTAACACCTTATTTAAAAAAAGAAAAAAAAAGTGGAAAGGAAAAAATATTGTAAGGAAACATTGACTATTTATAAAATAGTTACTATTTATTTTATGTATTATTTTACCAAATTCTAAAACTATATTTACTCAAATAGATACATCCCAAAATATCTTTTTCCTGCATCCCTTTCCAGTCTTTTTGAACCAGGAATAGAAGTGTACTAGCTTTGCTAGAGATTATAAATCCAAAATATTTGTAATATTATATAATCTTTTGGTCAGAATATATGAACAAATTTACTAAGTCCAGGCCTTCCTTAGTGCAATGTACTTTCCTAAGGTACTGAAGGTCGCAGTGTGCATACAACAATTGCCTCTGAGTTATGCTTTAAGAATCTAGAAACTCACAGGAAGCTGGAAGTTGTGCCTGGGCCATCAGGTTTTGTAGATAATTCAGAAAATATAGCCCATTATTTTGCCTAATCCTATTATATATTTGTTCTCTAAAACACCCTGGGGTAATGGGTTCTACAAGTACAAATGGTGCAAAAATCAATTTTTTCCAATAACTATAAATTTACTTACAAGCTAAAAATTTTGTTTGTTATATCAGTTTGTATATTTGCATATCCCTCTATTTTCACTTTTACCTCTTTTCCAAGCTGCAAAAAAGTAATTCAGTTCACATTACAATCCATATGAAAGATATTCCATGCTTTTGATCTTTCAAGGACTTTCTAGTTTCACTAGATCCTTTTCTAAAATTAATCAAGAAAATTTGCACCATGTATTCAAAATTTAAATTTTCAAAATTACACAACTTTACAAATAGATTTATCCAGCAAATTAATTTTCTGATATGCTCTAAATTCCTCTGCTAATAATAACTAATATTCTATTTGCTTTTTTAGCAGTCATGATTATTGGGCTATTTTTCAGAGAAATATTAGTAATTATTCCAAGCAGAAATTACCCGAGACTCTCTAGCGTGGAACCAGGAAGTGAGCATTAGCAACCACAGTATCACACAAGAGAACATCTAGCTTATTGACTCAAGTGTCCAGTTAAGGATTCAAATACCTGAAGAAAGACAATACTCTCTACTAAATATTAGTCTCTCGCTTCTCCTCTCCTTGTGTGGTAACAAAAAAAAGTGAAAAAGAAAAACAAACCCAACGCCGCTCCCATCACCTACCCAGCCCACCCCTCTCTTTCCCCCAGAAAACCAAGCAACCCTAATACTAATTTCAGTATGAGCTTCTGATGCATCTTGGGGACATTTCTAACTTTCAGGATGAGTCACATCCCTGTGACTCAGAATCAATAGTAATTTTAATGTGCAAAAAAATTTAAGATGGCTCAGGATCCTTACTTACTTAGCATCCTGTTTCAACAGATTCTATCTCATGGTTTTACCAATAGAATGAACAGAAGCTCAGCTGCCTTGATAAAATGATCATAAGAGAGAACCGTCCCCCATGGAATCTCTGGATTCTTGAAACCATGGGAATTCATCCTGACAGAATATATCCAAAGATCAACAGACTCTATAGTGCCACCAAGAAAATAGTCTCAATTCTTTCTTATTTTGATTAAAATGAAACAGTACCCTAAAATAATTTGAAATAATCATACCAGTTTGCCCTTTTCTGTTTGTTTTGTTTTTCCACTAAACATCTACCTCTGAAATGTCAGCTTGTCATCTGTTTAACATGTATATGAGGAAAAAGTTATGTCCAGGTACCCATTCTGTCTAACACTTATTCTCCCACTCTTGCCAATCCTATGCAGAAAATCCTCTTGTATGTTCTCATGAAACCAAAAGATAAATACCAAAGTATGCAAATTTCTGTTGCTGTTTTCTATCTTGTAGCAAGCAGAATATTACTTCAGGTTTTAAAATGGTCACCATCTCCTGTTTGCACGAACACAACACAAGAAATTTCACATACTCCCCAGAGACTAGCTTGGATTCCTGTTGGAAAGTAATCAATATGATGCAGATAGTGGTGACTGGCTAACCTTAATAATTATCAATCTGAAACTGAAGGATGAAAAGGAAATGCATGCTATTGGAACTCAAAAAGAAACAAATCCTAACTAATATTGTTTCCAGGGAGATCTGGGAAATGGGGGTTTTTCATAATTGAGACATTTCATGTGGAATTCATTTATTTAGGACTTTATAATTTTATTTTGCTATATTTGTTAAAAATAGAAAGACATCTACATACATAAATATATTAATAGAAAATACTATATCTTTATTTTGATAAGGAGAATTAAGCATAGGAGTATAACCTAAATACAGGAGTTGAAAAACAAAATCATAATAGTAATAATAATGGTAATAATAACAATGGTAAGATAATAATAATGGTAATAATAATATTGGCAATAGGGGACAGGAAACAAAATCCCTCCACAAAAACACTAAGCATCTTTAAAGATATCAAGGAGAACATGAGGCTGCTCAGCTGACGGTTTCTTAGACTGGAGAGTTTCCAGATGTCCCAAAGCTGTGGCAGTTTGTCTGTGCTAGGAGGAAAATGCCAGAGGAGAAGTGCTGTGCTGCCAGATATCCATCACTGCCACACTGATGCACTCACAGCTGAGGAGATCCCAGATGTATGCACCCAGCACTTCATCCCCAGAGCTAATCCAGCCTCAGGGGTATTGGAGCAATGCAGAGAGCTAGATTAGCTCCTTCTCACAGATGTAAAACTTCATGGCCCGGAAAATGCTGAATGACACAGAAGTGATTTTCAATCCCATAAATGTCCCTATGATAAAAATCATCCAGGGATCTGGAGCATTTCAGTTTCTTCACAGACATCCTGGAGTGGCAAGGAAAACCAAGGGGACTCTTTCATATTTCAGATGCCAAGGATGGCCCAGATTCCTTTACAAACAGCCATGAGGCCAGGCTTCATTGGTTTCAGCCTTCAAATCCAGTGAGGCAAATGAGGAGTTCAGTAAGCATATCAAGTGGAACAGACACAAAAACCAAATGATGCAACCCATCACAATATTGCTTTTAGTGTGGTTGCATATTTTGTGCTAAACCATAAGACCAGAACTCCCATACATAGCTCACCAACGTTTGCCCTTTTGTACAAACGTTTCTTAATTTGTGACATGTAAAACTCATACAGTATTGGTAGTGTAATACTGACTTCAATTACAAGTTCAGGGAGATATAAACTGAGGTCAAGAAAGGAGAAAGATCTACCTGCCAATTTATCTGACAGCCTGTTTCCTGCCTGTCAGAAAACTCCTAGGTACATATATATACAATAGTATAATATGTATACGTGTATCTCTTATATATCCTTCTGCATTTCCATTACCTATAATCCACTGCAAATATCATGGTGACTGTTAAACTCTGTTAAACTCATACATTTTGAGGAAGGCCTTGGTTCCCAACTATCCTTAGCTGTATCTGTCCCTAATAAGTCTCATGGGCTATATCCAGCAAGCCCCCGGCTTAGAAGAGTCGTTACAAGGATAGGGAACAAAAGGATGCTCAAATCTTTCTGCTGAATTCTGTTTAATCCAAGTTCATTCCTAGGCAGAGCATGGGGGAAGGGAAGGGACCAGCTTGCTCGCCCAGCAGCAGAAAGAAAAGAGGACGAGCCACGTGTCCCATGAGGATTTTGTCCCTGGGGAGCAGGGGGACACTGGGAAGAGACCCCTGGCCAATGGGACAGCAGGAAGGGACTACCTTTCAGGGATAGGAGGGGAGATGGGACCCACCACCACGGGTAGTGTGGGGAAAGAATACAGCTACTTAGTGCAACCATTATATAAATTCAGTGCAACTAAAGAACCCGTGTAAACATCGGATATAGTTCACCACAACACTTAGCTGCATGATACAG
Organism: Bombycilla garrulus; assembly: GCA_013400315.1. Classification (NCBI taxonomy): domain Eukaryota; kingdom Metazoa; phylum Chordata; class Aves; order Passeriformes; family Bombycillidae; genus Bombycilla; species Bombycilla garrulus. The sequence continues at coordinate 132,274 of VXBU01019430.1, read as the reverse complement.
ATGTTTTTCTGACTGAAAGCAATTCTGATCATTCATGCTCACAAATTTTCCCTTCGCCATTGAGTTGTGTATTTATCTCATTAATATTTAAATATGCTTTGCTGTAAGCATGAAGAGCAAACAAAAAAACTTTAATCATTTAAATAAAGCCTCATAAAAATAACTCAATTATTTTGTAATAGGAAAACACTAACACTGATACTCCCTCTTCCTCTATCACACACACAGAGCACATCTCTTAAAGAAATATCATGGGAAAATAAAATTTTAAGAGGCTATCAAGGACAAAAAGTATGACCTTTCATAATCAGAAAATTATTTCTACCAGACATAGTCTTCCCTGTAAAATTTTTAAATTAAAACACTGATGTTACAAAGGTAATTTTTTGTAATGTCTTGCTGTAAGAATTCTACAAATGATTCCTCAAAACCTGAAATATTTTGCCAATTGAAAAGCAGGATCAGAAAATAAATAGTAAACTGTTCCATTTATGGAATAGAGAGAAATAAAACATCATAGCAATAATAGAAATAAAACCTGAAACTATGTTAAATGCACCTTATTCTTATAAGCAGAGTTTGTACCTTCAAGAACTTCATCATGAACAGTATGTGTAAGCACATAAAAAATATATTCTCAAATACAGCAGGTGAGTGATTCACAGACTAAATTCCCTTACCTATTTCAAATCAAATTTAGAAAATGCCATTGAAATGCCTAAAAGGCTGATCACAGACAACAAAACCCAGGCCTACTACATAACATTAAGAAATGCACAGCTATAAGTTCACTCTAAAATAACGTGGCTGTCAGGCAAACCAAAGCAACTGTGTAAGTTCAAACACAAATTTCTTTGAATCTAATAGTGTGTATGGGACATTCAAGTCACAAAAGACAGCATCTGACTCTGACACACTCTCTCAGGCAGAGTCCAGTTGTTTGCAGTCTTTTGTTTTTAATAAAAATCCCATTGTTCAGCTTTGCATTTCAACATGGACATTCACCTAATTTTGTGTCCATTTATCCATTTTTAAAAATTAATGATTAAAATCTCCCAAACAACTTAAATCTCAAAAGAGCCCAATCTTTTTTTTTCTTTGCCTTTTAAATATAATAAGTATTTTCTATTACCTTGACTTCAAAGGATGACAAATCAAAGATTAATACAGTGATGGATTATTTGATATTCACTATTTTTAGCTGCATGTATATAAGTTCAAAGGTGAAAACCTTTGCTTTTGAAATCTAAACACTTGAGAATTTCTGAAAGAAAATTAAAGTAATTATTACATTATCTTCCAGCACTCAGGCATAGGAGGAGCAGAGTTCACTTAGGAGTGACTCAGTATAGTAATTGACTAACATTAATTTAACATTGTAGGATGCGTGCTATGTGCAATATTAGCAAATACATATAACTATCTCTTTGCTTATCTACAAAAAATTTGCATAAACTAAGATATGAGATAAACCCAGTCTATTAAGACAACTAGAGTGTCTTTCAGATATATCTAGTTTAATGTGTTTTCATCAAGTAATCCACCAGCACCTTGAAACAGGGGCAAAATATTCCTACAACCAGAAGGGATTTAATTGCTAAAGCTTTGGAAGTGATTAAGCACCAGACCATACAACTCATTCACAGGAAACGAATTCTAACACAATTTTGTTGCTCTCAACATGTTTACACATGCAATTGAACTTCCACTAGTTCAGGAGAAACCTGAAGTCTCCTTTGAAATTCACACCAGTCACCAAGAGCTTTGGCTTCCCAGTGGAGGCAGGGAATGCAAATAAAGTAGTGGTGGTAGCACTATTTTCTGAAGCACAGCTCTTATAGGCTGAGAAGTGCTTTCTACCTCTGTTGATGGCTGGATAATTGTGACATAATCACCAAAGTTATTATATATTATATATGCACCATTTTCTTAATTGCCAACAGTGAAACAAAAATTAAGGAAAATAAAATAAAAAACCAAGAAGAATAAAAAACATCACAATAATTCTGAAGACTAAACTGCTCTATTAGTTATCTGTCTTTGATACTGTTGTTTTAAGGTCATATCACCAGAGACTGCATTTTATAAAAAATATATGATGCTGTAGAAATTAATTTTACTCTTCTTTAGCAAATTATTAACACATCTGCTGCTTGTGTCCCAATGGGATATGTATCTTTGTTACTAAAAATATCATAATTAAAGGGATTATTTCAATGACCATAGGTTACAATAAGAGTTGAACTATCTGGTGAAGCAGAGTTGACACAGTGAGAAAAAGATTTCATAGCACTGTTATTATATCCAAATATCCCTGGAGAACAGATAGGTTACTGTAAAATTAAAGGTTTTTCCAGTCCTCAAATATTGCTCTGGTTAGACTACAGTGGATGATGGAAAAACCTCACTTATTCCTTAGGGTAGAATTCAGGATACATGAGACATTTCTTTGACAGATTCACTCAAGCAGTGCAGCCCTCAGCTCACTCCCTGTGAACCACCCAGCTCCTACCACACCATAGAGCATCTGCCAGGAAAATGTAATTACACTCCATCAAATCCTAAGGCTAACCTGAAAAATCACACCTAAAAGGGGTAGAGTTAGTAGAACAGAGCAATCAATACACATTAGGAGGTTAAAGCTGTGGGATAGGCCCAGGACTTGGTGGATGTCCTTTGTGCTATAGTCTCTTTCACAGGTTCTATTTATGCAAAATTAACAGCAATTTAAGATGTGTCTCTCTAGCATTAACTGCAGGAAAGGAAAACCTGGAGCTAAGTAGAAGAGAAGTAATTTATCCCAGGCATTTTGATACAAGTCCCCTTAGCTCTGAGACCAGAGATGAGGATTGGATAAACAGTACATCTATGCTATTTAAATAAAGATTTTCTCCAATGCTTTGTTCCAGCTATTAAACAACGAGACTCTAAGAAATCCATGCCAGTGATATTGGACAAGCAGCTACGTAACTGCCTGGGACTGTGCTGCAGTAAACTCTTACCTAGAGCTAGACCTCAATTACACACTCTCTAAAGCAGGGGGACAAAAATCAATTAAATTTCACCATGAGAAAGTAAGACAAACATCTGAAAACTTCACAGCCAACAGTCTTACTTCTGCAACCTTGTAGCAAGGTTGTTCTGGTTGCAAGCCAGTTCTTCGGCTCTTAAATACTGCTTGGCTGGGTTTAATCTTGAGGAAAAGGTTTCTTTGCTGTGAAATTTGCAACATACATTTTTGAACAGTTATTTTTGAACAGTAGATTCAAATAATATCAAATACTCCTAATTAGTTCAATTTCAGTATAGCTATAAAAGTATTATATATATACATATATATATAAGAACATTTATAACTCTGATTATGTCCCTCATTAGCAAACAGCCACTTCACAATAACATCTTTAAATTATTGTTTCAAACTTTCTTAGATTTAAGTGCCAATCTCAAGAATAGCACATCTGTTCCTCTATTTTAGCCAATTGCATAAAAAAGGAAGTGTCTGTTTACTTTAGCATTTGTCATGAAGCATCATAAAATATCTGATTTTTTTAATACCCATAATTCTCACAAACTGGACACCACATTTTTTTAGAACTTCAGTCTAGTATAAAAGTAAGTGATCCCTTAACTGCTGAAACACCTTCTGTGTTACGAATATACGTCAAGGAGCCAAAGTATTCCTGCAGTATAGAGACTTTTGAGAAAATACATATTGCTATAATAAAGTTAGCGTTGTCTGTGTGCATTTGCTCATGTGAGCCCAGCACTGACAGATAACAGTTTGAGAGAACACTGGATGAATAACAGCCTGTCCAAAGACTCTTGGCCTTCCTAGGATGATTTCCAGCTATCTAATGAGAAAACTTAGAATTTATTTTTATGATCAGTATTGATCTTTACTGCAACCCTCTGATTTCAGAAAATATCCAGTATATTTGGAGTATATGTTCAAAATCATCTTCAATTGTTCATAATATCATAGCAAAGCCTTTTTCGCTTTTCCTATTGAGTATGAGAAGTACTGTACCACATAAATTCTTCTTCTACCTATTTATCTAATAATAGCTGCTTTTTTTTTGAGGGAGCACAACATGTGTGTGGAACATCTTATTTGTGACAGCCATTCTACTCTATTATAAACTCATTGGTAATTGCATGTTCCTATGCATTGATCTAAAGCTTTTCTTAAAAGTTTTCTTATTAGGTGCTGTATGGATTCATGACAGTTTCACCCATCACTCATCTCACTCAAGTAATGTTGTTTTTTCTCAGTTTGAACAAGGGAAGAAACATTCTTCAAAAAGAGATGCTTGTTTAAAATGTGCATTTCTTTAGTTGTTGGGGAAAGAGCACCTATTGACAAAACTAACATCTCTCTGCACTTCAAAAATAAATATAAGAGCAAATTCAACCAAGGTAAGCCAAAACCAGCCCAGTCTTCTTCAAAGACAAAGAGCTCAACCAGCTTTAAAGTAGTACAAATCCCCATCTCATATTAGAACCCTAAAAAAGCACATATAATGCTCATGGAAAAGGGTTTGTAAGAAGGATAATACCTGGAGAATACAATAAGTAGTGATGTTTCCAAGTAGGGGTCTAGTGAATAGAGGAATGGTGAATGGATTGAACAATAATGGAAGGAAATCTGAATTTTTGTTCCCTGTCAGCGCAAGGCTCACTAGATGGCACTGTGACACATCCAGAGAAGGACTGGAGAGGTTCTTGCCTTGATGAACGAGTGAGGTTGCAGTTTTGGGGGAAAGAAAAGCTGCATTCTTGCAGTTCCTTGTGTCATTTGTCCTTCTGGGATGTTCGCTGAACTGTAAATGCTGTAAGATGTTAATAGTTTAAGCAGATAGGCTCTCTGGGAATAGCAATATGCTTTAGGTAAAACATCTGAGTACAGACATCATCTGAATGGTGTTAATAGACAAGTGGCATCAAGAATCTACCAAGCATTATTTTCCATTCAAGTATAAGGTTCTTACATCAGTTACAGTACTTACTTTTCAAACTGTTCCTATGGTTTATATTTTAAATTTACTTACATTCCATTTCAGCCATGTTAATGTCCACAGGTAATTTTTGAGATGCTTATTTGCTCTTCTGGGCAATGGTAGGTAGGAACTGACAAGTAATTGAGAGCTCCACTTCAGCAGTTATCATAGCATTCCTTTGGGACAGCCCAGCAGAGTGTTCATCCCCAAGGCTTTTATGTGGCAAAGCTGTGGAGCCTAACTTTTGTCCAGCACACCAGGACTCTCTCCGCAGTCTCCTCTCACATGAGAGGATAGTGGAGAGAACATAAATCACATAATCTTTACAATTCCTTGAAACACTGCTTTACACTGATATCTATTTAGACAGATGAAGCACCTTTTAAAGGTGCAGACCACATTATTTGATGGGATTTCTCCTTGAGCCAGGTGTTATGAGCTCTCAGAGGTCCCATCCCCATTTGGGTTTTGTCTTACAAACACGGCTTAAAATGGCGGGAAAGACACCTCGGGTGGTGTTGGAAATAAAAAGGTTTATTAACTTCCAAAATAACAAACTCTCTAAAGAGAAGAAGCTGTGCCAGAGACTGGAGGTTCATGTCTCTGCTATAACAACACCAGCGAAATGCCACGAGGTTTCCTCAAGCAGTGCTTTTTATGGCTTAGGTGGGGCTTTGGCAGTTGTCCAGTCCAGGTAGTTCTAGGGGTGGTGTGATGTACAGGGAGTCCAATGAAGTGTCCCGGTTCAGAACATTTCCAAATTGGGAAAGAATGCCCAGGCTCCCTCACCCCCCATGAGGAACAAAGACGGCTCCACACCTCCTCCCTCCCGGTCTGGGCACTCTGCCTGTAGGAGGTGCTACAATGCAACATCTCACCCTTTCTTTATAAACTAAAATAGAAAAAGAAGGGTACTTTTTTGAACAATTTTTATTTTGCTGCCAATTGTAGTTTTGCTAATAAATTTTTTAAGTTTGGTTTTAATTTTTATTGATTTATTATTTTTTCTTTTTTTTTAGCCAATTTGTTATAAAGATTAAATTTCTAAGATTAACTTTTAGATTCTTTTTCTTTGTAAACTATTTCTTTATCTCAATTTGGTGAGATGTTTCAGGCATGTCTTAAGTTTGTTACATAAGATTTGAACAAATAGAACCTTTAAACATTTCAATGAGTGGCTTGAAAACAAATTAATAACAGTAACATAATAAGAGTAACTTACAGAACTTCTCCAAATGCAAAACTATTTTTTAACAATTTCAACTAGTGCAAGGTTAAAAAAGAGTTTCTGCTTCAAAAATATTTTGGTGCCTGTGTTGTTAGTCTATTTTAACTACTAAAGTCCTTTTGAAATATAGTTAGAGTCGTTCAGTCTTCTGCTTGTTTTTCTTCAGTTGATTTTCCTGCTTCTGGATGGGCTGTAACTGTGGTTTTGAGATGCAGACAAACTCTCTCCCATAAGGTCACAAGAGGCTGGGGTCTTGAAATTTGTCCTGTTTCAGGATTTTTTATGAAAACCTGTGGTACCTGCTCTATGAAATAACTATTTAAATATATATAGTTTTATTGAGTCTCTCTATTGTAGATAATATTTCTATCCACCCTTTTACCCCCTTTTTGTCTTTTGAGGATGGTTTTCTGTTGGATAGGAAGAAGAAGGAATTATTTTTTAAGCAACTGTATAACTGGTTATTAGAAACTTTACACCTGTAACATAGAATGAATCAGTTACTAAATTAAAGCAGACAAAATTTTTGATAGTGTTCTAAAAATTAATGGAAGCTGGATAAAGCATCATAACACAAACTTGCCAGTATTAACGAGCATCAAATCACTGTGAAGCTGAGGGGCTAGGAGAGGTATCCTGGTAGAAAGAGATATTATAAGAAAAAAAGACAATGCCATTTAAAATGGATCTCTTACCTAGCACAAAGTATAGACCATTGCCAAGAGTAACAAATCGAGAAATACCGAATAAGCTGCTCATTTACATGTGATTGAATGGTTTGGAAAAAGAAGGGTAGGCTTTGATTCCAATCTGCTTTCCTTTGGTTAGCCAGACTGCTCTGTTGTTATTGGTTCTGTTATTACAAAGCAGAAGGAGTTCAAGAAGGAGCCCCCTTCTTACCAGAGCTGCTTGAGTCCACGATGACACCAACCCCTGGGGAGCAGCTACGTGATGACAGAGAACTAGCTCTCTGGTTTCAGTAGGCTGTACACTGCAGCATTCTGAATTCTGTCTGTACAGGTGAGACCAATGAAAACAATCATTGCCACAAATCAGAATATGTACTTTTTTTCTGTCTGGTGTTCTCCAGATTTGTCAGGGCTTACGCTGTGAGGAGGCAAACACACTTGGTAGAAGGCTCACATCATCTCTTTACTTCATTTGAGGTTACATACTTTTGCATGAAGAGAGATCTGCTTGGTCACCTGCCTCCTTCCATCACTAAAGGAAAATCTTTATTCCTCCTGTCTCTTCCATTGCTGCTAGTTGTTAAAAAATGGTACCATTCTCCTGTGGTGATGATGAGGGAAATAGGGAAATGCAAAGCATTTTCTCACAAGTGATGAGAAAGAAAATAACAACCTTATTTGACAATTCCAGAAAAAAAAAATTAATAAAGAAGAAAAAAAGACTGCAAATACTTAGGTAAATGTTTTGAGAAAAACTTGAGGATTATAATCATATTTCCAAGTGTACTGAAAAATTCCTAAGTTTATTCACACAAATTACTTTGTAGCTTCAACTCATAGAAGGTATTTTGACTTTGTAGACCACATTTCACCCAGGAAAATTAGAGACTTTGAACTCCCATTAAAGTTGAATTCTAATATAGAAAGAGCAGAAGAAATTTCAAGACAACCATGAGAGGAAAGAAATGTTATTTTAACATTGCAGTCCAGTCACTACTACTCTGAACTATTTATTCTAGTTTAAAAACCACATTTTTTTAAGTAAGTATTTAATTTTCCATTTTTTTTAAATTTTTTTCTGTTGATATCCCATTCTTCAAATAGATACCTACGAAATTCCTAATTCAATCACATTCACCTCTCAGTCATTCTCTTCTCAAACTGAAGACCTGGTTTTCCCCCACAAACATATCCAGAAGCTTATTCATAGTAATGGCTTCATTCTTGTGGATAACCATTCAGAAAAAAAAAAATAAAAAAAAAAAAAAAAGAAGTTCAAATTAAAAAAACAAAACCACTTTAAATTGATGGAATCTGCTGCTCCTCCCCACAGAGTATCCCACAGAACTTGGATCACACACTGGATCAGCTGATCTTTGTTGGGGAGAAAGAAAGATAATGTCCATGAGAACACAGTGTAATGTAAGCCCTGATGGAACCCAAACAAGCAATTCCACTGCTCAGGCTGCAATGACAAAGAGCAACAAAAACATCACTTTATACACTCTTGAGAGCTTTGACTAGTACATTAATTTCCTATTATGTGAACTCCTTCAAGAATAAAAATAAGAGCATCTAGGCTCTACTCATGTTAGTTAATGTTTTCTCCTTTCCATAGAACAGACCAGTGAATGCTAGGGTGGCTAGAGGATATCCAGTTTAGGTAACTAGATAAAAAAAAGAGATCTTTTATTGTGTGACATAAGGACCCAACACTTTGCTTTGCAAATATGTAGACAAATAGAAACATACAAACTGCTTTTAGTTTATTATTGAGTCCAAGGTACTTACAAATAGTCTGGCATAGTCTGGCTCCAAAGACAAAAAATTCAAGTCAGCTCCTTGAAATAAAACATTGTGAGGAAGGAAATACTTAAAAGTTCAACTGAGTAAGGTATATTTAAAACCATTTTATATTTTTGGGCCAAATTGTCCCTTTAATACAACACTGTGTAAGAAACAAACATGTAAATAGACAAATCCATAAGGAAAGTTACAACATCTTGATTTATTAGAATTAGATACATAATAAACCATCTTCAACATTATCAAATTCTGTTGACTATAACTAATGCTTTTCTTAATAAGCTGTGTTGGAGATTTTTCTACTTTGCTAAGATAATTTGCCAGTACACAGAGTGGTTTTGATCAGCCAGAACACAATACATTGGTTCAAATATCACACCAGCCTCTCCTTCTATCACCTATTTATAAAGAAAGAGCACACATGCAAGAAACTTTTAGTTTTTCTCAAACTTTTTTCATAATCTCATTTCTCTCAGTACAGTTATTTTAAATTTATACTCATAAAAAAGGAGAAAATGAAACAAACAGCCATTTCTTCCCTAAAACTCACAAAAGTGAGAGCAGAAGGAAGTCTATCACCTTTAACTGGCACAAATTGATTTAAGTTGCTGGCACTGAAATCAGAAACAGGTTTACAAGATTTATTTTTAATACTTGTTGGAAAAAAAAATACAGGTAGCTCAAAAAACACTGCTCTAACTGGGTTAAAATAAAGGAAGATAATGCTTCAGGAAGAAAAAAAAAAAAATCAAGATTCTTCATAATAAATGGAGACTTGTGTCTGCACTTCCAAGCAATTCTTTTAAAAGGTTACCTGTGAAGCTTCCTGGGCGGGTAACCAGCCCAGACAGACCCTTGGGCCATTGCAGCCACTAATTGGTAGATAAGTCAGGTTTTGTTTCTCTTTGTTTACTTTGTTACTTTGTAAACACAGTATATGCAGAAAAGATATATCTGTTGGAATTCGTAGTTGAGGAAACACAGATGAGTACAGAGGGAGAGGAACTAGAGAGAAGGCCCTTTCCTTTCAAACAGTGCACTTAATGGAGAGTTTGCACCAAAATAAACACATACATTTTGTTTTGTATTTATTCTGAGGTTCTTGTAATAACTCTTATTTAGTTCATTTAAAAAAAAAAAGAAAAAAAGAAAAAAAAAAAGGTTATGAAGAAAACCTCAGAGGTTGAGAGAAGTGAAAAATAAAGAAAAAACAGTTAGTTAACTTCCATATCCTTCCAGAGGTTTCTCACAAGACTACCCATTTTAGTCATTCAAAGACAACAGGTAACAGTCATAAGTGAAATGCAAATGGAAGTGAATTACCAAATCTGTCTGATTTGGAGTTGTGCTAAGGAACAACATTCAGAAAGGCAATATAAACAGTTGGTATAAACTGTCACAGTACTTTTGACATCAAGTAAAATGAAGTAGTTTTCCCAGATTAATAAGCTTGTCAATTGTTATCATTTGAGTGCAAAAGTACTCCACTACAAGTTTGTCAGCTACATTAACACTGGCTCCAAAGTCCAGTGCCAGTGGGAAAAATTGTTGCAATGCAAGATCAATAGGTATCACTGGCATACTCACATCTTCAGATCTGGGCAGATGAGAAATCATAAAACCTGCCAAATTTTTTTTCTCACCAACCACCATCAGTCATCACACACCTGCCATAATTCAGTCACTTTTCATTTTTTATGGAAACCATGGAACCTGACAAAGCAGGAGGTGTCTATAGTGTAAAGTATACAAAACACGTGTACTCTAGTTTGCAAATGAAATTTCTTAACTCCTCCCTGCATGTTTTGCCTAAAATGTTTAGAGTTCTGTAGTCAAAAAGCATTGTAAAAAAGACATCTTCTCCAAAGATATCCAGACATGGGCTGTGTTGCAAATTAAGGTTTTAAGTTTGCTTAAAGAAACACCACCAGACATCTCACCAAAAGCAGGTTGAATATAAAAGTGAAAGCATGACAAAGTTTGTTGACAAGGTTTAGTCTACTACTTTTAGATGGTAAAAGCACATAGAGAAAAAGCAAACTAAAAACAATGAATCTAAAATCAGAATCAACCCAAAAATTTTCTGTGTGAAGACTTTCCCTGATAACCATAATTTTTCAAATATTATGGAGGGTGGTTTGGCAACTACATCAGTCAATTTCTTCAGAACCCTGGGATGCATCTCACTGTTTCCCATAAACTGTGCACATTCAGGACCCTTAGTTAGTCACAACCCTGATCTTCACTTACAGTGTGAGGGCCTTTGTCCTCCAGTGTCCATCCTGCTGTCCATCCACTCAAGAGGTGTGGGAAGAGAGGTTGCCATTGAAGACTGGTGTAAAAAATTGTTAAGTACCTCAGCCTTTTGTACATCCATGGTTCCCTCCTCACCAGCACTGCTTGTCAGAACAGGTACATCTTTGACGATTCTATTCTGATTAGATTTTTTTGCAGAAGTCCTTCCTGTTATTCTTTGCATCTCTTGCAGGTTCAGTTCCAGTTTTGTCTTGGCCTTCCTCACCTCCTCCCTAGACAATCATATTTCTCTAGACTCTTTCCAGATCATCGTCTTAGTCTCCACTGCTTGTGCATCTGCTTCTTGCCCTTTAATCTGACCAGCATTTCCCTCCTCAGCCACACCTCCTTGCCTTGCTTGTCCAATTTCTTCCTCCTGGGAATTGCTAGCTCCTGCACTCTACAGAAGACGTCTTTAAAGATCTGCTAACTCTGCTCACTCCCTTGCCCCCAAGGGCAGTCTCTCAAAGGATCCCACTGACAATCTCCCTGAAGAGATGGAAGTCTGACTTGCTCAGTTTCAGGAACCTGCCTTTGCACCCTACCTGACCTGTATTCCTCTGGACTAAAACTCCACTGATGCATGATCACTCCAAGCTAGGTTACCCCCCTGACATCCCTGATAGCTCACTTATGTTTGTGACCATCAAATCTAGTGTTGCATTCCCTCCGTCACAGCCATCATCTGGCTTAAGCAGTTATCCTCCACAGCTCCCAGCAGTGGCCTGGGTTGCCCACAGCTTGCCATGCTGCTTTTCCAGGAGCTCCTGGGGACTGCTGTCCCCCAGCAGGGCACAGGTCTGCAAGCAGGATGCTTCTGTAACTGCAGCAGGAGGGCTTCAGAAAGGCTGCTTTTGGTAAGGTGGCTGGAGGAGACCCCAAACACAAAGCTGCCTTTGCTGCCTGTGTCTCAAATTTTTACCCACAGGCTTTTTGCTTGTGGCTGTTCTTCAGAACTTAATCTATGTCTTGATGTAGAAAGCAATCTCTCCACCTCTCCTTCCTCTCCTGTCCCTTCTGAGCAGTCTATGGCCACTGATAGCTGTGCTACAGCCATGAAGAGCATGTGGAAGAGCAACATTCCTAGTGCCTTTACTATAGCATGTTTACAGCTGCATGCACACAGATCTAAAGAGTAGATACATGCCTGTGAAAAATTCTCGTCAGACTCGGTGAAGTGTTCATATCAGGTGCCTTTGCATCCTCTCAACAGGTGAAGAAAGGCTTGATCCTTGAGGACTGGGGATATCAGCCCAGAACTTGTCATTGTCATTTGTCAGTAGTTCTCTAACTACAGCAAAAGCTAGAGTTGCCTGGCTCTGCCAGGTGCTTGGAGGGAGGTGCTGATCACAGCCAGCTGCACGCCAGGAGGGCTCAGAGGGTCCCTCTTAGGACTACTGTTTATTCTTTAGTCATAATATTACTCCACCCTGGCCAAAATTTGGCTTGATAACTTTTTTTGAAGTTTGATATCAAAAAATGTTATTCCACATGGGTTGTTTTTCAGGCAAGAAAAATCAGTTTCCAAAGCTCTTTGATAAAAAAAAGCAGGGGCTCGTTAGACAGCGCTAGTCCTGGGAACAGAGAGTGTCTCCAAAAAGCTCCAGAGGAGCTCAGCTCATGTGTTGTTCCTCAAGGCTGAGGCCTAACAAGCACTTCTTAGATCATAGTGTGGCCTGGAGGGGGGGAGGCATCACCACAGGCAGCAATTCAAATAAAACATTCAAAACAACTGCTTGAAACTAAACTACTTGTATATACAAACAGCAAACATGCCCCAGAATTTTTAATTCTCTTATATTTACACAAGTCCTAAATCCCTGTTTCCTAGTAAGGGGAAAACCCTTTCCCTATGATTTACATAACATTACATTAGATATGCAATGTAACAGTAGCCCTCTAAGACATATCAGGGTTTGGAATGTTACTATGTGTGGATTTATGTTTAGGAACATCAAGAACTAAAAGAAAATATATCGGTAATAAACACATCACTGATCCACTTGCAGCTCAGCTTTTATGTGAATAATTTCAGAAAAAATTAAGGAAAATAGCAGAAAACAAGCATAACTGCAGAGTGACAATGATTCAGAATAATACTACACTTCCCTTGAAAATGTAATTAGGAGGGATAATTCCATTCACTTCAGAAAAATAGAAGAATTAAAGAAACAAGGGGCACTGAAGGACGATAAAGTCCTGAACAGAAAAATATTGGAACATATGAATATTCATTGAACATATGTAAATCCAAGTCAACAGCTGGAGAAGATATACATATCTTCAACAGATGAGGAAACCTGAAAGCAAGAGCAAACATGTGGTTATAGACTGTGATATTCCAGACAGAGGAAGAGAAGCTGATTTAAAAGAGAATTTGATTTGGGAATTGATAAAGGAGCCATTCCCCATGAATAAAACAAACAGAACATCTCACTACAGAGCTCCTCTATGCCTTCATGGGCAATAGAAAATTCTAGTCGATCATGCGATTTACACACATATGAAGGTGTCAAGGGAAATAGTGAGGGTGAAACAGGTAGAAGAGAAAAAAAGAAGGGGAGTCTCTATACTACTGCAATAAAATAAGATTTTAGAATAGTGTTTGAATGAAAAGATGAAAGTCAGTAATGACATTCAACCTACTTAGAGATGCTGCAATCATTTGCTCTTCAGAAACCTGGAGATGTAGAGTATCATTGATGTTTAAGAGAGACACTACACAAAAACACACTATAGATAAAGTCTTAGATATAAGAAAAAGTTATAATAAAACTTGCTGTCTACCATGTAGTTTTATGGGTCTGTTGTTGTAATTCAGCTACCCCAGTGTGATCATCCATTTCACTTGAACATATCCATATAGATATAAACAATCTGCAGTCTTGTGAAGGGTTTTAAACTCTTATTTTTACCATCAAAGACTTAGACTCAACATGAGCAGAGAGGTTTTTAAACCCTTCTCCTTTATCCCAAAAAGTATTTGCTGCTCCAGAGTAAGACTTTATTTAGCCCACCATATTGGTATTAATTCTCAGTCCTGCAAGTTGGAATGTCAGTGTACATTAACACCTGATCTATAAAGGGAATGCTGAGGTCTCACTGGAAGTATTAGTCACTGTGCCCTGGGAATGCAGGGAGGTTTTGTTTGTGCTCTTGGCTCAAATGTCTCAGCTAGACATGTCTCAATTCTTAATAAAACATACACACAACATCAGATTCATTATCTAGAAACACTGCAGGACTGGAAACCTTTCTCCAACTTATTTAGCAATTACTAACCTCCATAATACATTAATTCTTTCTGAGGAGCAAGAGATCAGCACAGTCTAACAGAAATACAATTCCTTAAACCATGTATTCTTTACCTACAGGCAAGTAACTAATTTTCCCTTTATCTCTTTTTCCTTAAGGAAACCCTTCAATAACTTTGCTTTTTAGAAGAAGGTTCAAGATTTTAAGTAGTCACTAGCTTCACAGTTAACTGGAGATCTCACAAAGAAATCAGTCTTACCTTGAATTTATTTTTTTTTAGATTCATAATTACCACAAATGACAAGATGATTTCTCTGTCTTGTTGATAGTTACCTGGCTGCTCCAGAGGTCAGTTCTACCAATTCTACTGCTAGCCCTGGTTAGCATTTCGTTGCCTAACCTGCTGTATTTCATCTGCTCTCACCTGCAACTACTTGGATCTCTCTATTATAATACAACCCTCAGAGTTACACTTAATTTCCTCTTTCTATTTCATATTAGTCTTTTACAGTTTTTTTACTTTACAGCAAACCTGCTCAAAAACTCTCAGGAATTCCCATCCCAGAATACATTTCTTCATAAATTCATAATTTATATTTCTATATTGGCATCCTTTTTTGTGTCCCCAGCCTGTTTTTTCTGTTGTTTTGTTCAAGAAATGGTCAAGTAGTAAGTCCTCTACTTCCAGAGAGGTTTTACTTAAAAGGAAGAAAAATTATAGAGCTGGTGTTTTCTGTGTTGCTGCAATTAGATCACTGCCACAGTTAGCTCACCACTAACCCTCCAAGCATAAAGTGTTTGTACCTATTTACTGATGCTTATTTTATAGTATTAATTACATAATAAGTTGTTAAACACTTACACATGATCATAATGAACACTTGGAAGAAAAGGGAAAGAAACACAGAGTAATTAAAGTCAAGGCAAATAAAAAATACATCAGACACAGTTTTGATGGAAATAAAAAGCTGTGAAACCCTTTCTTAAGCGTTGCCAAACAATTCTCTATTTAGATACCTGAAGCAGGATTTCAGTTCTCTACAATTAAAGCATCTAAGCCAATTTCTACCATCAAAATGTATTTGATTATATCATGCAGACTTCCTGACCATGAAATTTATGACAGCTCCCCAAATGAAAAGCACCTACACATTCTATAAATTCTTGAGTATCTGAAATGTTTTCATTACCAGGAGATAAAAAAGGTGAATTTTCAGGAAAAAATAGCAAAAATTTAGGGTTGCCATAAATATATTTATAATATTATATTTCAAAAAGGTAAAAAACCCTAGGTGTGCCCTATAATCTAAAAAAAGGAGATGCATAACAGACCAGGAAACAAAAAACTGCTGCAAGAACACTCAGTCTCAATCAGCTTTCTGTTGGATGACATAATTGACATCTGTCTCTTGTTGAACACATATTTTTTGGGAATGTAAAAAATGCCCCAGGTACTCTTAGAAGAGATTTTGTGTTTCACTAGGCCATTTGATAGGCTGAAGGCTCTCTCTTCATCTCTATGCTATCCAGGTGCTAGGAAAAAGCTACCTACTAGCACTAGGAAACCACAAACAATCATTCCAACATTAAATCTCACTGAAATCATGCTATGTCAACATACACAGAAAAATGTTTCACTTTCATTCAGTTAGTCTGGAGTACATTACATATCTTCCCTAGAAATTAGCTCAGATTTCATATTAAGTCTCCTGGTGCTTGCAATTTTAAGTTTGTATTTCCCTAGCCACAGCAGCACAAACTTACTATTCCTTCTTTTTGCCATGTTCAGGTAATACTGCAAATGTGTGTGTATATATACACAGCCCCAATCATATAGTGAACAGCATCATTTTTATAAATTCAGAGACATATTCACCATTCTCATATAGACATAACTTTAAAGTATTCTTTCACTTCACACCTACATTAGTATTTTGTGTGAAATTATGGGATAGCAGTCTTGCTCTTCAACCAGATCCCAGAGTTTAGGCTCCAACAGGTGAGAGAAGCAAAATAAGAGAAAAATATCATATTTACTTTGCAACTTAAAATATTTGGGGGGCCATTTTTTCTTTCAGAATCTATTGTTCTTTTCATTATCAACATTCTTGGAGGTTTTTTAATGCAAATAGTTTTCAGAAATTAAAAAAAACTAAGTGTCATGGTTTGACACCAGCCAAAGGCCACTGCACCCATGAAAATATATTTTTCTCAATTTCTGCTGTGAGGTAGAACCAAAAAAGGAGCACAGTCACCCAACTTAAAGCATAAAGAAGAAACTTTATTAACTAACACTAAAAAGAAGAAAAAAAACAGAAACCAGAAGGAAACTTTCAAAACATCCATCCTCCCCCCACCTACGGTTCACTCTCTCACCAAAACCACATGAAAAGACAAAACCTAGAATTTTCAGTCAATCCACCCCTTGAACAATCATTTCCCCAACCCAACAGGAAGAGCAGAGTCCCTCCTGCCTTTGCCATAGATCCCCCCACAAGAATACCAGTCCTCTTGTGGCCACACAGTTCAGAAATGGCTCGCCCGCGTCTTGCCATTGTGCAACATCGCCCCCCATGGGACAGTTCTCTCACAACTGCCCATGGGCTGTATCAGCTTTTAGGGTGCAGTTTAAGAATGTCTTTTTCCTAGTCCAAACGAAACCTCTTCTCATCAGCTCCATCTTCATCCCAAGGAACAGTCATCCTTGGGGCCGGGGATTTCATTACATCAGTGCTTCAGCACTCCCCATCTCTGGTTGTCCCTGGGCTGGGGACATCAACAATCAATGCTCCAACACTCTCCATTTCTGGCTGTCCCTGGGGCCGAGGACGTCAACAATCAATGCTCCAGCATTCCCCATCTCTGGTCGTCCCTGGGGCCGAGGACGACAAAAATTCAGTGCTTCGTTAGCACCCCCCACAGGACTAGGACATCCCCCTAAAAAGCATTCTACATGTTATAGAAGCAATCCAGTCCAGTTCTATGGCTTTGCAAGAGAAGTCCATGCCAAACCTGGCCCACTCCTTCATTCTTCCTTCCCACTTTGGATTCTTTCCTGTCTTTTCCTTGACATCAGGTCTCAAGCCCTGTCTCTTCATCTCCTTCGAGCTGTTCCCTTTTCAGTTGAGCAGGATGCATGCCTTAAAAAGGTCCATCTGGGCAAGAAGCAGTTAAAACCTCACTTTCTGGGACTTCTGCCAGTATCTTGTCTCTTCCGATAAGATGACCTTGGAACCGCAGCTGGGAGAAACGGGAGATTCTCCACATCGGGAAGAGGGGAAGAAATTCTTCTCTGCCATCCTGGGGCCAGCCCGTCCTCCGTTCCTCCGCTCCCCACTGCTCCCTGCCGGGATGGTTCCCTCCGGGGGTGGTGGGGGCTCTCTCTCTTCCGGCCTGGCCCGGCACGATCCAATCCTCCCCCCCACTGGACGCTGGGGGAAGACTGGGCCAGGGCACGGGGCATCGCTCTTCCTTTCCATCCTCCCCACCACCGGCCGGGATATCTCCCTCAGGAGGGGCTCCCGGCACGGCCCGGCCCGGCCTTTCCCCTCCCGCAGGCCTCTGTGGCCTTTGGGGGGGGAAAGCCGGGCCGAGGGCACGGCCCGCAGCTCTGTACCTGTTGAACGCCAGAAACCAAAGAGAGATTCCCGGGCAGTCCTGTGCAAATGTATATCCTACTGAGACAAATTTCACTTTTGATTGGTTCATTTCCCTGTCTGTCTTTAAATTTGGCCCACAATTGGTGTTGCACTGGGCTCATGGGAAATCCACAGGCACACCTCACTTCCAGGGGTGGCTACTTTCCTGCCCACCAAAATGTCAATCAATCTCAAACCAGCACACTAAGAAAAACCATCATAAACAGAACTTAAGGAGTATAAAGACTTGAAGATTTGAAGCCCTCCACATTCGCAGAAGTTTGAAACTAGCACATATATTTTCAACCTCAGAATACAACTTTGAGAGAGCAGTGAAAGAAATAAGTCTTTCATTCATTAATTTGATGAGAATACATTACATGAGATCATTCATGACTCTGAGCTATGAGAGGTCCATTTTCTGTACTGACTGACATCTGAAGTGGATTTCAGCCTGTATTACAAGTTACAAAGATCTTGTTTGGCAGTCACAATTAATGACTTGTGAAACTACAACGAGAAATCTTACTTGCACTGCAGAATTTTCCCTGAGTATTCATCAATATTTGGTACTTCAAGTATCTACAATTAAATCTCTGAGGCTTCCAAGTATTTTTAGGTTCCCAGAACAACATGCCTTGGTTCCCAGATCAACATATATCTCCCACCAAAACACTCTCTGAAATAGTCTCTGCTGTACTTACGAAGAATCTGTTACTCAGTATTCAGACTAACAAAAATTCTTTCTGTTGATGCCACAGCAGTGCTAAGAATAAAACCTATCACAGAATTTCAGAGATATGTAAAGTCACAACAATGTCTTTATACCTTTTACAACATGTTGCCAATACACCTCTCTGTCCTCTGTACACTAAGTAAACATCTCTTTGTCCTCTGTATATTAAGAAACAAGACAGTATATCTGGTCATTTGCATTCACACACAAACTAGGAGTAACTTGGTAAGGCTCCAGAAGTGTAATCAGTCAAACCTACAAATTCTTGAATCAAGATAACAATAGAGAATTTACCATTTATGTATGATCTGTAATTAAAACTGGAAGAAGAAGTACCTATTAAGGGCTTGCTGGCTGGACTATTCAGGATGACTTTAAAGCAGCAACATAGAAAGGTGCAAACATACAAAACAAAACTAAATTTGGAAGTATTCCAGGTGTGTTAGACAAAGCCAAGGAGAAAATATGAGATACACCATTTACATTCACATGCATGTGGTATAAAATTGTTTATTAAATTGAAACCTCATGGGAAAGGCTTTTCTGCTTCTAATATAATTAATCCCCACACTCTTTTTTAAGAGCAAATGAGTAAGCAAAATGAAAAGTTTCTCAGTTGTCAACAGGTTGAAAATCAAAGGAACCTTGGATATTCTATGATCAGCAGCCTGACAAACAAAACAGCCTGACAGATAAAACAGAAGTAGAATATCAATTAGCATGTAATTTGCTTTTGCAGTAAAGAACAAAATAATTGTTTCCATTTATCTAAACTGTTCTAGGGGAAACAATATGTTACTACAAAATAGTCTGTTCAATTTGTACTACATCTGTATTAGGATGTCCAAAGTAGGTAAATCCTCAATTCAGGAAGCATTGGATTAAACTAATTTTGCACTAAAAAAAATTGCATATACTGCTCTGTTAGAAGTCTTGCAGAATAATCTTTGGATTACATATTGCTTTTGTTTGTTTTAATGAACAAGCACTTGGATCTTTTTCAAGAATGTAACCTGTGAATGACAAGATATTTCCCTCAGCTATCACTGCAGAAATCAGTTGGTACCTTAAGTGAGGGAGGAGTGACAGTGGAGAAGAACAAAATGTGTAAATGGCGACCCCTCACAGTTTTACACATATGAGCAGTTTTGACAAGAAGCGAAATTTGAGCACAGCTGTACCGGTTCTTGAGGGATGGAGGTACAAAATAGAGCAGCACCAAACAAGTGGCAAGCCATTAGTTTGTGTTAAAGGATACCTAGAGAGGAATGCAGTCTTTGGCACAATTAAAACTTTTGTGAGATTTCATTTTTTTATGACAACTGATAGAAGAGAGTTTTGTAAAAGCACTATTAGATGCTGCCGCTTTTGAAAATCCTGTGGACTTTGGTAGCGTATAATAAAATGGAAATAAGACAAATAAGTTTGTAAAAAAGAGACTTGTGAGATCAAGAAATAGAGCTAGAAATAACATCAGTGGGACTAAAACCGATATCCCAAGAGATAATATAATGAGAGTTAGGGGAAGTGGCACTACCACATTCCTCCCCTCCCATCTTGTGTTTCAGCAGGATTTGGAATAGCCCATTGCAAACAAATAGAACACAGTAATGTGCTAGTATAAAACACCTTTTAGAAGCAACTCTTACTTCAGTTACTTTTTTTGAGTAATGCAGTCCCTAAATTTCTGTACTGTTAAAAATATCATCAGAGCAAGAAANAAAAAAATGGGGGGGAAGAAATAACATGGAAATATATCTGTTTTAGGAATATACAGAAAGCTGGAAATAAGTACTCTGAATTCAGGTCTATTTGACAGAGTAACTGCTAAAGATAAACAGTGCAAACACTTTGAAGGAAGGTGCAAAACTTTGAAATGAAAGTGGCTGAAAAAAAGGGATTGATTGAACTAGTATTGTATAGCTCTCAAACAAACACTAATTACAAAAAGCAAAAGGAACTGCTGAAAGCTCAGTAATTCTTTGACTTAACATTATTTTCAGAAATTTTAAAAAGATAGTAAAAATGTGTATATTGTCAAAAAAACATACACCATTTGGAATTATTACTTTCTTTTCTTGTACTAACATTTCCAGAGAATACATGTTAAAAAAAAGTATCTTGGTTGTATGTGTGTTACATCACACACTAGATGGGACAACTAAGTATTTAAAGAGTCAGAAGTCAGGGAAAAGATAATTGTGAAGATTTAAAGAACAAACAAGAAGGATTGAATAAGATGCCTATCAGGCTGTAAGCATGACACAGACAAAATATGGACACATGGATAAAATATTAATTTTCAAAATAAGGAAAGACTTGTTTATAAGCATACGGTACAGTACAGATGTTCACACAAACACCACAAAAAGACAACAAATCTTAGAAATAATATAGAGAACTTTCACTAAGGTCATGCTGAATAATGTGATGTATGAATTTGTCTGGTAGCACGTGAGGAGAATTTTAAATGAAGAAATATCACATACTGTCTGCTGCAGAGAAAAATGCTGTTTGCTGCTTCTTCATTAAAATTTTATCAGACAACTAATGTTTTCAACATTTAAGAAAATTAAATAAGGATAAGGTTTTAAATGCAGACAATTAAAAATGTATTATAAGAATCACATTAATATGTTAGGTGTGAGGTAAAAAATTCACTATAATTCATATTTAATTATCATATATTCATAATTTGGTGCCATATCACAATGAAAATCTTATGATAAAAATACTAATCAGTTGACCTCAAAATCCAGCCTGGCAGTTCTTATGTATTCAGAACAATATACAAGCATGTAGTTTGAGTAAATAGAAATCCCTTTTATGTTAACAGGAAAATAAATGTGCTTAAGTGCTCTCCCATGTTACTTAGCATAACAGTTTATTTGAATTGCTTATTCCTATTTGAAATATAAATGACAAAAGGGAAAATTCATAACAAATTCAAGAATCATGCAAAGAATTTAACTGAAACACTCATGTTCTTACTGCAGTCTTGTAAATGGCTTAACTTGAACCTTGGATGCAAAATCTAGGAAACAGCAAGTAGGAGAAGTAAATTATTTAATGGAAACATCTGGCATTAGTGAGGCTTCTACTGATTCATGTCTCCATGATTCAGAAAGATTTCTGACAAGCTAGAAATGGTTCAAAATGATGGTACAAAAAGAGTCTTAAGTCTAGAAAATTATGAGCTGCATAAAAGTAAAAGCTAAGTACATTTATTTTAAAGCCCAGAAGGTAATGATATGAAGTCAATTGTAGACAAATTTAGAATAAAATAAGCTGCAAAATTTTAAACAGGCAGTGGAACACAACTGAGACATTTTCTATCACTCAGGCATCTAATATAATTGTTAAAAGAAATATACATTCAAAAACATATAAGGAATTCACAGTGCTTCACTTGGTTAAATATTCATACCCTGGTTAACAAAAATTATCATTCTACATCTAAATCTACAACTGGCTATGAGTTCATGAATGATTTTCCTAGTTATTGCATCTGATTGCATTTGAACAAAGATTGTATTGTACTCTAATGAAGGTCAAGTTTACATTTTATGATTTCAAAACTAATATTTAGTTAAGCATAATTAAAAGTTAGAATACTTTTAGGTCTTGTATGGTTTCTACATCCAGTGGACAAGATACGACTTGTGGATATTTAATATCTTTAAACATGCTCACATGCATTTATTGTCTTCTACTTTACCATTTACATTTATTTCTATATAATTTTGCAAAAACACATATTAATTTGATTCAATCACATTTTTCTTTGTGTGTTTTAAATAATCTTGGATAAGAACTACACAGTGCCATATGTACCATTCTCCTCTGTTAAGTATCTCATCTTTGTCAACATTCTTGGCTATTTTGAAAAAATTCCACACCAACAACTGTCACCAAGAAGGAAAGATGAAAGTACAAAATATTCGTTCAGATATGAAAATTAGCGGTTACCTTGTATGTCTCTTCATGTTACAAATTATGCTACAAAAATTTCTCTGCAACAGTTCTGTTAGTCTTAATCTGCCTCTGCTAAGTATGTTACTCTGCTGTGGTCTGCTTGCATAATGGTGGCATTAATTAAAAAAAACCTGAAAATATTAATAATCCCTTACATGCCTCTGCTGCCACAGCATCATCCTGATACATTCAAGTGTCATTTTCAATGCAGTCCAAAAATAAAGGTACAACCAGTCAAAATATTTACATACTTCCTCATGAAATATTTCCCACAGAGACTGAACAGGCACAAATAAGCCTTGATGAGTATGTTCACTTAACCTCAGAAAAGCACTTTAAGAATTTCCTGGCAGATAGAAGTGAGAAGACCAAGCCAGACATGAATTTCCAGAATGCAGTGAAATCTCATTTGTTTTCCTTTTACTCTGTCCCTCAGAAAGAAGGTTCCCACCTTTTGTCATTGAATTCCACATCTAATGGCATGATCCAACTCACCAAATAAGGCCATGCCTCAGCAAGACAGAGAAGTTGGGGTTGTTTTATTTCGAAGAATAATGTCTGTTCACGTACATCTTCCCTTCATTCCACTACCCAGACTAGAAAAGGAAAATCTAACATCTGTGTTAGCTGTTTTAATTTGGTTTCACTGCAGGAAACTAATGAGTGAGAGGGAAATCATGATGCTCTCAGTGGTTTGATATTTTCATCTTCCGGCCATATAAGAAACAATATGTTTCTTGTAAAATGAAAAAGAATCTATACAGAAACATTCATACTACTGGGCTACTAAATTAATTTCTGCTCCAAGTAAAGTAAATAGACTGCTACCTCCATGAATACGTAGACATTTGTTTAAAAAAAAAGCCCTGTTTAATGATACTTAATTTACTGGAACTGTTTAAACAGGGATATTTATTTCCTAATTGCCTTGTTCTGCTAAGTGCTCAGCATTCACAACACAAAAGAAAATTAGAAGCATTCAGGTACTTTAAATGTTCAAGTTCTATCCAGAATATAGATATCAGAGTTACAAATGAAGGGCATAAAGCAAACAAATGAATGCATGTACCACCAGAATTGGTATACAGAGGTTAAAGAAAAATTGATTGCTAACAAGTCATACATATGACAAAAGGAGAGGAAAACAACCAACTCAGAAAATTAATTAGCATATAAATTAATCTTCTTACTGGAGAACAAATTGGTGGCTGAAGTATTGCTTTCAATATACCAGAATGCTAAAACTTTCTGCTGGGAGAATACTGACATGGTATAGCAAAATTTCTGAGCTGATGAGGTAGGTAGATCCTGAAATAAGGAGGAGAAAGGTTTTCTCTATTTCCATTTATGTAGTTCTACTGGTTTTATTTAGCTCATTAGAGACAGTAATACCTTAGAATGCATCTTGATTGGCTTGCTCAGAGTGTTGAGACAGAACTTAAATAGCCGTAAACTTTATAACCATTTATGCACCAAATATATTTCCTCCATAATGTTATAAAAACATATTTAAAAGAGAGACAATTTAGAAAGACGGTGGTGGTGGGTTTGAATCAATGTTGTTAATTATCTATATTTATTCACTTTCCTTCTGTCTAAAAAAAGGCCTAGATTTTAGATATTTACTTATATGTATTAAAATGCTTTGTCCTCATAACTCATTCTTCAGTCTATCAGTTTAGAAGTCACAGCTTGGAAACAACCTGTTTAGAAATTTATTTGGATGAGCACAACTCAGTCATTCACACAGCCAAACATTTAAAAAATGTAGGGGGTTTTATTTTTCATTTCCCTTGCTGTCTAATGGACAACTGACTGCACAGCCCTTTGCCTTGCTGCTGTAGAATCTGCCATATTCCAGCATGCCTTATTTAATCCAACAGGAGCAGTCAAGACTGGGGGAGAAGCTCTTTCCTAGCTCAACCTGTGATGTTTTGCAAGCAGGTAAATTTCAGATTGTGAAACAGAGATCTCTCAGACTGACAGGGATCCAGGACAGTAAATTTGAAGAGTGCAGCACAGTTCTGGGTTATTTGCATAAGGTGTGTAGCCATACCATGAGCTCTATGCCAAAGCACAGCAAAACCAGAAAATCAGGACAACGTCTCTGTTATCGTGTCAGCTTTACTACTTTGTAGCTGTCATTCAGAATTTCCACCTACCTGGGAGAATAGGCTATCTCTCTTTCTCCATTTTTATCAGTAAAATAATTATTAACATTTTTAGTCATCTCATGGATACCCACTACACCCACTACATTGAAGAACCCTAATGTCTACTGCCTTGCATATCTTTGTCTCTAAATACTTTTACAAATCCTAAATAAATTAGAAAACGTTTTCGGGAAGAGTTTTTAATTACTTTAAATCCCTCATAAATTGTATAAAATAATCCTTACTGGAGACTTAGTGATGTATTTTTATTTGTATATTGTAGGCAGGAAAAGAGAAACAAAACATACCCTATGAAACTATGATGTAAATAATCTATAAATTAAACTTATAAACAATCATGTGGCACCAACATAAAAAAAAATCATCCTTCTCAAGCCTATAGATCTTAACAGTGCTGGGATAATCCATGGTTGATTTAAAATAAAGACATGTTGAGTACATAAAGTTTTAAACAAAAAATACAGTTAAAACATGATACAAAGATACTTGGTTTCCTTCTTTTCTTATGCTTTTCTAGCTATTAATGGTTTCTGGAAAAAAAATACCAAATAGAAAGCTGCAATTTTACCCTTTTCATCATGCAAGTGAAAATTTGAAAATAAAATTTCTCAGAAACTTGTCAAAGCATTTAGGTTCATCTGGAAAAGACTGTGAATAAACACTGATAACACTTAGCACCAGGTAAAGAAAAGAGAAAGATACCTGCATCAGACTATTTTGTGGAGAGTTATTTTCACATCCCTTCATAAACTTTAATTTGCCTTTTGTTCCCCAGTTGAATGCATCCTTCACTTTACAACCTGTGAAAATACAGTGACAACTACAACTCCTTTGTGTCTTTTAACCAGGACAATTTGAATTTTCCATTTGTAGTAACAATTTCATAAAAATGCTTTGACACAAGTAAATGGAACCAAGCATTTAGCAGAGGCAAGTTTTGTCACTCCACTTAAACTAACAATTTCCCATTACTTCCAATTCTTTATCTAAGGAAAATTCCATGAACACAAAAACAGCAATACTTACATTTCAGACTGCTTTGTGTGAAATAACTGAATAAAACAATACAGCAGCTGGTATCAAACAGGTTACATTCTTCCTTAGAAGTCTTATAGCCCTTCTAATTATATAATAACTTAGGATGTTTTTATAATGCTTCATTCACATAGTGCTTCATTCCCAGTCTGGGGTTTGGGAGAGTGAGTGTGTGCTATTGAAGCTTCAGGGGACATTGTTTCTCTGTGACAACAGTCAGTGCACAGATCTTCTACCTCCTGGCTGACCACTTCATCCTTTTTCTGATGTGGAGGTAGGACAGATTCACATGGCAATTTGTTTCGATACCCTTCTCTGCCAATCTAGTACTCTACTAGTACAGCAGCAGCAAAGATGGCACAATAATGTTGTGATCAAGCCAGAAAGCCAAGTCTGTTTGTCCACAACCAGTGGCAGATGAAATGTGGCAGGGTCTTCTCCCACTCCCACAATAGCCCACATATCTATAATCTCAGATTAAAACTATCAGAATAACTTCATACACTCCAAATAACACACAGCTTGTACAATTAGGTCTGAGGAATTATATTTGAGGCAGTGAAAATGCTACATCCTTAGGAGTTCCCTAGGATGGCTTAACTTTAGAAGCATCAGAGAGTTCCAAAAGTCTATTAAGATTTACTAAGATATTTATTCTTCTTCAGCTCTTAAAGATCTCCCTTTGAACTTTCCTTTTATTTGCCTGACACTCTCTTACAATAAAACACCTCTGAGCCATTCAAAAATAAATGCTTATTTAATGTTTTCTGCTGCCAAATCTTATGAATTATTATACATATTTAACAACATGTTACTTGAATTTTTTCTCTTTCAAAATTACCAACGTGTAACCCTAAAGATAAAACAAATGGACATCAAGAAGCTGCTCTTTGTATAATTCTACAGACCTAAAGAAAGGCTTCATGAAATTAAATTAGAAAATCAGTAAAATTATGTAGTGCTGAACATTGTTTTCAGATCAACAAATTAGTGTTTTAAACTGCCTCATTTATTCAAAGAAAAGAAACTGTGTGTATCTGCATAAATTCCTTCTTGCTTAGGCATGTTTGTCAGGCCTGCCTGGCCCGGACAAGCCTGATGGGCAGTATAAAAACTTTATACCACATTTTTCATACCAAAAATTTGTGTGGTTACTGTGACCACAAGAGTTCATAGCAAAATGTAGCTATACAGAGACCAAGGAATGAGGGTGCTCCTTCTACTGACCTCCCAGGCTGCAGCCACTTCTGTGGGACTTCACAGGTCACACGTGCCTTCTGTAAGTACAAGAAAAATGAGGTTCTGAATAAAAAAGTATCTTTCCTTAAAAGGACAATTTCAAACTCTCTATGTCTTGTACAATTTACTCAAATTTTATAAAGATGTCAATCACTGAATTTGCTTTTTGTTATTATACCATGTACTCCTACAGGAAGAAATTTATTTTTAATTTATCATATATTTTACCTAACATTTCTATCAAAACTTTGCATTACTCTTATTAATTTTATCTGAATATATTACCTGGATTAGAGTACTTTAAAAAAGATAAATAAATAAAGAAATGTGATTCTTTGCTTCTTTACATAACCATTCAGCATATTTTATTGTACAGTAAAAATCAATGCTATATATGCTGTTATAGCTAAAGGAAAATTTAAATTAGTTTGGAGATTTCTGGAAGGAATCTAATCCTGTTTATAGCCATATGGAAAACCTAGAGGATGCTCATTTTGGATTTTGTATCAGTCATTATTCTTACATTTGGCTATTACCACCATTTGTCTGGGTGCGATGACAAAATTGCCAGAAATAGGCAGACCCACACATGGTACAAGTGTGATGACATCTTGATGTCTTGCTAGGATATATTCCTTCTTCTGAGTTGACAGTTACTATTTGTGGGGTTTTAGATCTTGTTTGTACCCTTCAACGCAAATGTTTAAAAACGTGCTTGTAGGAGTCCTTTAGGACAGTTCTTTTCTCACAGAAATTAATAGAAAAACACCTACTGATTTTTGTCTTTGTTACAAAAAGAAACCAACCAAAATAACTCCCTTGCAATTTCTCTACCTCTTTTTTTCTTATTGATTTTCTTTTGGCTGTCAGTTACAGACAAAAAAAATAAAATAATTCTATCAAAGAGCAGACACAGACTTCCTGAATGACTCTTTAAAGTTCATAGACTATATCACTCCCATCTTCTTCCCTTCCACCTCCCCTTCTATCATGATCATACCCAAGAAACACTTTCACACCATAAATGTGTTCAAATATTGAGTTTGATCATAATTGTCTCTTCTCATATGAAAGCCAGATCTTTTCCATAAACTTTCCCCCAGCCACCAATTTTTTCTTTTTAAATCTCCTTTATATGGAATCTGGGCCTCCTTCCTCTCAGCCCATCTGAAAACACTGTTACCTATCTGACACCATCAGCAATTACTTAAGAGACAGAAACAAAAATACATTCCTGCTCAAAGAAACTTCATATTGAAGGCAGATTCCTAATTCAAGCCAGCCACAGGCACCAATTAAATACACCAGGACAGAAAGAGAGACACATTTTTAATAATAAAGCATTTTTAATAATTCATTTGGGTTTCGACGTGAATGGACACTTTATCCTACTGGCTCTTCGAAAGCCATGGAAGGAGGTTGAAAGCTGGCATCTTCCTGAGGGCACTCATTTGTACAGCCAGCTGAAGAAACAAACAGAGTCATAGAATAAATTCAGTGGGAGGGGAGCTGAGGAGGTCATGTGTCTCAAAGCCCTGCTTGGTAGACAACTTGCTAGTTGTCTGATGAATTTTACTGCTGTACAATGAGTTGTATGACAAATGCCCAGCTGAAACTGATGACATCAGATTCCAATTCTATGGCACAGAAATAGAAACTGTCTCCTCAAGATAAAACACACTAAGGAGTAGAGAGCACTATATTTCTGGGGAGATTTCATTTCAAGAAGAGGAATTAATTTTACAGCCAGAAGGAGAAAGGAATATTTTTGGATTCTTGCATATTTCAAACTTGAAAAAAATTTATGATATGTTACAATGAGTCCTATACTATTCCTACCCTCATTTGAAATGAAAATAACATTAATTTTCAGAATGGAAAGTTTAGACCAGACACCTTCATACAAGAATATAAAAAAAAAATATAACAGCAAACTTAAGAATTTAACATCAATGCAGTGGAGCTCTACACAGAAAATTCTCATTTCTTTAGATAGATTACAACAAGCTTTGTCAGGATAAAGAGAGGAAATTGTATTCTTACACACAAGAGAGCCTGAACCTGCCCCTTCTGTGTCCTTACAGTGCACGTCCATGGGGCTAGATCCAATCCCTGTCCAGAGTGCTGAAGTACAACAGCTGTAGGAATACCCTAAATGTCCTTCTCCCTTACCAGCAGTGTCTGGCTTAAATAAGCAGAACTTAATAATTAACACAACTTTAAATAGCTAATAAAAAAAAAAGTGAGATAAGATTTTAGGTTTACAGGTGAAAAGTTTGCTGTAATTTCAATCTCAGTTTTCCTCCCTTAAGTGCTCTCCTAACTATGTGAGCTTTTTGTTCCTTTCTACAGTTGATTCTGAATACTTCCTATAATTTCTCTTCCATTTCAGCTGTAGAACTAACCTCAAATACATCTCAAGGATCTTTGGATCCAAGTACCTACTAACCCTTTGTACAAAATTCTTACATTTCCAGAACTGTGCTGAACTAAGAAAAAAATTTTATGTACTATGCAAGATGCATAATTCATAAACTGCCCAAGTGGGGAAATTAAAGAGTGACAGGCATCTTTCTTTAGAGTAATCACATTTTGGATGAACTAACTACCCACTGGAACTGAAGATCCAGATCTTCACTGGAAGAGTCCAGCATCTTTTGCTCTTCCCGCTTCCAGCTGATATGAGAAAACTACAAGAAACCTTTCTCTCACTCAAGTGTTTTCAGCTAACTGAACACTTTGGGGTTTTAAAGCAGAAGTAAAAAATCAAATTCAGTTCTCAAGATCTGTAGCATAATAATCTAGATCTTCTTGTACATTCTTTTAGTGTTAGAGATGAGTTACTTAACATAAGTATGCTCTGTTATGATGACTCGTGTTGCATTCCTGTGAAAGAACTATTGGTGAAAGTGCTGAAGATCTACAAAAGATGATTTATAATACAAGACCCAGTAGAATTTACTGGTATAGCAGTTTTATTACTCCATTCCCTTCCCTATTAGGTGTCCATTAACATCAAGAGAAGGGAATTAATTCATCTTTTATGCTCCTCTGTTTCTAACATAACACATTCATAAGGACTTATTAGCTGTTCTTCCTCTTAACATGTTGTTAACATTTCCTTGTCATGATTTCAGGTATTTCTTTTACTTGTGCTGACATACCAAAAGAATATTAAAAAATATAAAAGCAAACTTAAGAGTCCATCATCAATTAAATTGAGAATCACAGAATCATTTACTTTGGGGACCTCCTGAGACCTTCTAGTCCAACCTCTCTGTATAGCAGCAGGTTTTACAGGTCTTTCTCCATCAGGTTTTGAACATCTCTGGAAAGTCCTACAGCATATAGCACAAGAGTGTTGAACCCATTTGCTCATTTTCTTCAAAATAAATAGACATCAATGCCAAAGAAAATAACTAATTTATCCTTCATCTCTAGCATCTAAAGAATAACTTTTCCTGACATTGTGCAAACAGTATCTCAATTTTTGAAAATCATACCATGAATCATTCTAGAGTTTATGAAACACTTATTTAAAATCTGAAAGAAAATTTGTGGGGCTTTTCTGTTTGATTTTAGCGGTTACTGATTTGTTTGGTTTGTTTGCTGGGGGTTTTGGTGTCTTTTTTAGGGGTGGGTAGGGTGTGAGCATGCTTTTGATAGAGTTAGGCTGCTTCTTATGTAAAGAGAATACTTTCAACACAATCAGAAAGCAGGCACCTATTCAGGACTTTTCTTAATCACTTCTTACTAGAGAGTTTCATTTTCTCTCCTAATACAAACCTGCATTTGAATCCAACAGCTAAAACATGAGTAAAAGGCACAAGTATTGCTGGTTCAAGTCTTAATGATTTTTCCATACTTGATGAGCTGGAAATTGTAAGGAAATAAGATTAACCCTTCCTATTTCCTGTCCTAAAGAAACATGACAGAGATATTTATAATTTTATACACTCAAGTTTTTACTTTTGATACGTTTAACCTGGGACTTTAAGGCTACCACAGAACTTTGGATTTAATATCGTCCAAAAAGACCATGAGAAATCTCCATCCAAACTCACCAATTACTTGTTGACAGCGTTTCTACGTGCACACCCAGAATGAAAATGAAAAAAAATTTTCAAAAGACTGAAGAAATTTGGTACTGCAGCATCTAATATATAGTTCAAAAAGTATGCAAAACAAAGTGACAACAAATGCCTGGCATTAGCTGGATAATGCAATACATGATAATGACATTCTTGGCAAAAGATCAGCTCCTCTCAAACATCTGTTAGGAATGAGGCCATTTAAAGCAAAGCAGTTTCATATTGTGGGGGTTTGTGCAGACATTTGCTTCTGTTTTGATCTGTCATGGTTTAAACTCCTTGAATTATATCCTTCAGTTGCTTTGCTTCCTGTTTTTTCCTTACAAAACCTCACAGTGTCTAACATGCAAAACCACAGTGACGAATATTTTTGTGAATACTGACCAGTTTTCTTCCAGTTCAAAGATGTGCTGAATTTATCTGATTATTAATTAAAGCAAACCTGGGCCATGTTTCAGGACTGCAACTATCCTAACAGAGAATGGTGCTGTTTCCTATTTTGTGAATATTCTGCACAACTGAATTTATTTAATTCCTGTCTTCTTGACTAATATTTTCCACTGCCTTGCCCTTAGCTTTCCCAACACCAATTTTTTATTACATTCAATATTCATAACAAATCAGCACCCAGAAGCAGCTACTCCATTACATGCTGTAATGATTAAGTGAAATAAATTAAAGCTGTTTTTATAACTTAGTAAAAAAAAATTAAAATATGTTAGTAAGAAACCTCATCAGATGAATTTCAGACTTCAAAATGCCTAAATTATTTTTTCCTAAAAATCTCATTAAATTTTTACAGGTTGCTAAATGTCCAGCTCTAAAGGCAGTACATAGGTTAGAAGTCAACAGAAAAACAGTTTATGGACTGAACTTTAAAATTAATTGTCTTCACCAATGTAAAGAGGCTTTTTCTGAAACACTTGACTCCACATATTCATTAAAAGCAAGATAAACAAATTCCATGCTTCCAGTCTCTCCAAAAAGAGTGACTGTGGATTCCTACAACCGAAAGAGGGACAGTAACTGCATTGATGCAAATAGTTATCATTTATTAAATACATTAGCAGCACTGGAAGCACAAATTCTGGTGCAGAACTCTATCCCACACCTTTGGCCTTCATTTTTTTGCGGTAATCTCAATTCAACCACAGGGGCCAAGTCTGTCTCCATACCAACCAAATGTACAGCTTGACCACTGGAATGCCTTGGAATATTTCTGGGCTCCATGAGATCTAGGCATGAATAGTCTCAATATGATGGTGGCCAAAAACTCCAGTCTCATCTGAATTTAACATGGTTAGTATAAAATTATAAGCACTCTTTTTAACACTTACCCATTTTCAGAAGCAGACATTCAATCTTAATCTTTAACAGCTGCAAGTCATTGGAACATAGTCCTGATTTAAATATTTCCACAGTCTAGAGAGCATTGGATGTTCAGAACACTCCCTAACAGTCACACATAAATGCTTATCCAGTAAGATATTGAAAAATACGGATTTTTTTTGAAAATTCAGACTTTTCTTCACTAAATCCATAAAGACCATTAAGCCCTTAGCTGAGAAAGCTGGCACACACAATCAATCTGTTAAGAGGAGACGCAAGCCTGGAAAAAATCAGAAAGGCTTAGGTGCCTCAAACTACCATGTGATGAGAACAGACCTAAATGGGCACCGCTGGAAGCAAGGGAGAGTGGAAGGAGTGAGTTACCATCCCAATCCACACCTCCTCCAGCTCCTGCTAGTCCTTTAATATATCCCAGCACCCAGGGAATGTGGGGGACTGAATCAAAATCTATCCTGAAATTTTACTCATGTGATCTTCCTACTACTACCAGTAGTACTTTCTACATTCTACCAGTGCAGAGCTCCTTAATGGAAATTAAACTGTTGAAATCAGATGAACAATGTCTTGCTGTTAAACCCCCTTGAGTGGAAAACTGTTGTTACAATAAAATTAAAGACTTTTTAATATAGTTTTGTCACAGTCTAGACTTCCTGATAAAAAAAAAAAGAAAATGGTATTCTTTTTAGCAGAATGTAGTTTGTGTACAAACCTGATCTAGTGGGATGTGTCTCAGCCTGAGGTAGAGGGCCTGGAACTAGATGACCATTAATGTCCTTTCAACTCAAACTATTGCATGATTCTGTGTACAGGGCTTTTAAACCTCCTAAAAGTGGTCAGGTGCTAGATGATAGTCAGGCACTGACAAGAAATACACAATGCCAAACAAAAGAGGCAAATCTACAGAGCCTGAAAACATTACCAAAACCATGTAAATGAACTGTGGTTTGGAAGAAAAAGACCCTTTAGTAGCAAGCTGAAAAAACTAATTTACAGGTTTAACTTTCAGTAAGGGTGAGAAAAAATTCATTCATTAGAATTACGGGAGGTAAAATTTTCTTATAAATATTACAGGACCTTTAAAAAGCATCATCATTGTAAAATGGACTTATATTCATTAAATATTAAGTATTACTCTAGTTCTTCACTGATGTTTTTTAATGGAATTAGCTTTCCTCAACTGCAGTAACATAATATCACTGCTACCTATTTATAAACAACTTTTCTTTAGCTACAGAAGTGCCTTTTCATGATCGTATCAAAGTACATTTTCACTTTGTAGCAATATTTCTAATCTTAAATGAAAGCAATCCATTACTTGGGGGATGAAAGAGACAGATCTGAGGGTACCTATGAGTTTAATAGCATCCCAGATGCTCATTCACAATACTCCCAACAAAACAAAATCAGATTTGTAGTTTTGTTTTTTTTTTTTTAAGGTAGAATAGTGTCTTTATATTTTAAAAGGCCTGGAAAATCTGAAGAAATGCTACCTGTTGATAACTGCTGATATCTCTCTTGATTCCTCCAAGCTGTTGATATTAAATATTTCCAAGGTCAAATACAGAATTCAGTTTCATGAACAAATTAAATTTTTACCTTAAATAAAGAGCTATAATACATGCCTGTTGCAATCTTTGAGCATATAGCAAGGCCCCGGTGGAGAGAAAATGCTTAGTCATGTACTATACCCTACTTCCTAAGACCCTCTGTTATCTCCCTGTAACACTATTAGCTACATTCCAGATGTCCTAAGACTATAGGTCAAAACACCAAGACCTCAGACTATTGGCTAGTTATCCCAATCCCACCTAATCCTATAAAAACCCCTACTTCTGCCCACTTCGCCAGAAGACGCCGTTCCTGGACCCCTTCACGGAACCCCCAATAAAGACTTCGTGGAATACGTCGCTCAGGTCTTCTCGTCTCTTCTCCCCTGGGCTAGCAAAGCGACTACCTGGCAAGCAGCGAGCTGAATATCACTGATAGCTGAAATCACTAAAAGAGCTGTACCGCCTGATAAGAATCAGGCTGGGCTTGCCAGGATAGTTCGCGGCCAGGCGCGTCTGCCGAAGCAGGACGAAAGCCGCTCCTTAGGACCGGAGACCGGGAACCCCCGCTATCCGGACGATCTAAAACGGCACCGGGGGCTTTGTCTGCCACCCAGGCTGGCCACCCGGGCAGGGCGGGCAACCCCCCGGCTCAACCGTTTTACATGCCCATCCTGATCTACCTTATTACTGAAGGTTCAGTCTTTACTGAGGACATTCCATCATACTTCTGATCCCCTCCAAGTATGAAAACGCTGCTAATAAAAAAAAAAAAGGAATAAAAATAAATGAATAGACTTGCCTGTTCAAAAGTCTGCAACAAGCTCTATGAACCAATCTGTGGATAGTTTATATCAGTAGATACTATATATTAAACAGAAGTGCCATCTGCCTAAGCAAATTGTAAGTTCTGTATCACAGTATTTCTATGCATGCAGGAGCAGGAATTGCATCCTTGTCTCCCCATTGGTATGCATTCGCAGCATCTCAAAATACAGCTTAAAAATGCTGGTCTTGGAAAGGTTAAAAAGTCTTCAAAAGGAAATTTTCATCCTAGAATTGCAACTAAAAGTGTGTTTGCTTAAAAGAATCTCAAAGTTACCACATCATACTGCCATAAGGCTCTCCTCAACTACTGAAATTGTTATTACTTTCCAGAAAAATCTACTACTAAAAAAGTTGCTATGATGAAAGGAGAAAAAATTTAAAACATATTGTCCAAGATAGTGCATTTACCTAAAAAAAACCTAGCAGAACATATCTGTAGTCTGAGACTGAACAGTTCAGGGAGAATAAATACAGAACTATTATGTAAGAAAGTACATTAGAACAAATCCTCTGGCTTACATGTGTATGTAAAGGCTGAACTCTTTTTTTTCTCAATATAACACCACAGACAGCCACAAAACCACACCAAAAACCTGAAAACGGAAAAAAAAAAAAATAATAAATCCAACAGAGGCACTGCAACATGAGAAGGCGACCACAGTTTCAAAAAATCTGCTGGAGGTAAAGTGTCAGTTCCTTCAGCTTTATGCCATCTTCAGACAAACAGGTTTTCATTCTGACTTCAGCACTTGTGTGCGTCAGCTCTTCCAGCACTATTTTTGCTTCACTTCTCTCATCTAACAATATCAGTGTCCTGGAGAGTTTTGCCTGTTAAATTTAAGTGTATTTCCCTCAGCACCCTAGTTTGTTGTCGTCAAGTATTCTTTATATTATATGTGGATTATGTACAGATCCAGAGTGCAACCATGTGTGTCAAATTGCAGCAGAACAAGTTTTTAATTAGATGTCTGTCTTTAATATTGTTATTCATACCAATTGAAACTAAAACTACCATAGGTTTATTGTCTTTATGTTGAGCAGAACAGACCACTGCCCTGAGAGCCAAACTAGGCATTATGTACTTTTGTGAGCTTCAAATAGCTACTTTTAGGGTGGGTTTTTTGCAGACTATTAACATTACAATTCAGTTTAGGATAACAGCACAAAAGCTGGCAAGGCTTTTTTAATTTAAAATAGAATAGTAGCGAAAACTCATGTCCAGATTTACAGCTATTACCAAACACTAAACTGTAGAACCTGGGAGAAGGCCAACTATTGCCCCCCCAAAAAGGAAGTAGCAGTAGCCTGTCTGCTGCCAAGCAATAAAATCACCCTATAATCATAATTTATTCATACAGAAATCTTACTCTAAATTGCAAGCCTCCCTATTCCTTCTGTTTCGAGTGGCTGTAGTTTGCCTCCCTCTTCCTCAGGCCAGTTCTTGCTGCAGGCACAGCTCCCCCAAGGTCCATTTCACAGGCACATTCAGTTTGTTTACAATTCCTCACTTTCAGCCTGCAGTTTACTGCAGACTCCCAGTGCCCTGGATGGTCTCTGCTCACAAAATATTGGGGATCTGACTGAACTCTCCTCTCAGAGGAAGGAATGTTATCAGTCAGGCTTTCCATGATCATATAGCTCCTGTATGGTCACAGACAGTGCTTGAGCTGCAGTCCTGCCACACAAACACAAATCCTTGCCTATTTGTTACTAGGCTGGTGAGAAAACATGAGGACACACCCTAAAAGCAGTGTCCCAAAACACTCTCAGAAAGAGCTATTGCAGGGCCAGAAAGGGACTGCTTCCATGCCCTAGTGCACATACTGTGCTGCTGCAGCTGCACTGGCATGAGCACTTCAGGGAAGAGAAAGGCCTTTTAAAGGGAAGCATTTCTCACTTTTCATTTAAGGGAAGCATTTCTCACTTTTCATTCCAATTCCCTTTGCTAAAAAGACTATACAAACATTTTCTTTTAAACCAAACAGAAGATATGAATCTTAATTGGTCCTTTTAGCCTTTCAGTGCAAGCCAGATTTCTCAATACAAGAATACGCACAAGCTCAAGGCACTGTATTTTAAACCTTTAACTGTCTTTAACTGTCATTAAACTCTTACAAATATTATTTCCTGACATCCACTACCAGTAGATTTTGCTGAAGTAAATAACAAAGTGAACTTTGCAAAAAGCAATTAGTGTAATTCTTCTGCTATCTCCAAAATCCATGGAAGACAGAAGCAATATATATATGCAAGCAAACAAAAATAGTTTATTACAAATGTTTTAATTGACAAAGAACTGAAAGATTTTAAATTGTCTGACATTATCCTGAATTCTTGCCTGATGAATCATAGAAGGGTTTAGGTTGAAAGGAACATTAAAGACCACCTCATTTCAACCTACTGCCATGGGCAGCAATGCCTTCCACTGGAACAGGTTGCTCAGAGTCCCATGAAGCCTGTTTTTGAACACTTCCAGGGATGGGGCATCCACAGCTTCTCTGGGCAGCCTGTGCCACTGTCTCACCACTCTCACAATGAAGGATTTCTTCCTACTAGCCAATCTAAATTTATTGTCTTTTCAGTTTAAGCCATTTTCTCTTGTTCTATCACTAAATATCCTTGTAGAATATCTCCCTCCAGCTCTCTCGTAGCCCCTGTGGCTACTGAAAGATGCTGGAAGGTGCCCCCAGAGACTTCTCCTTTCCCGGGAGAAAAAACTCTCTCAGTCTGTTCTCATAGGAGAGATGTCTGAGCAACTTGAGCATCTTCATGGCCTTCTCTGGACTTGCTCCAACGGGTGCACATGAAATCCATTGCAAAGGGTTTATCAAATCTGGAGGAAGAGGATCTTTCCCACAAGGTAAAGATCATGAACAAATGGCACTTCCTTGACGCGGCCCACCGGAGCCCAGCTAGCTCTGAGCCACCACACTATGGTCCAGAAGGGCCACGCTGAGTGTGGGGAACTGCCACTGCAGGTGTTGTGTCAGTGACAGAACCTTAGAGCTTTGGTTCTATGGAGGCAGACCACTGTCAAGGGAGAGATGAAGGGGAGAGAGGAGGCTCTTCTGCTCTCGGGTTCCAAAGGCAGAGCTTATCGTCAACGAAGGGAGAACAAAAGAGCCCCGAGCACTGCTGTGCAAGGGATTTTATAGGGTTACAAATTAATGTGTGGGCATAAACAGTAAACCAATCAGGGAACCATAGGGGAGGATTATAGGGTGGGGTTTAAAGAACACAATCCAATGGGGACAAGGAGAGGAGAAAAGGGGTCACAGGGGCCAACAGGGCATAGAGGTTTAGGGGATTTCCAAGGGGGTGGATATTTCAGGAATTGGCCCATGTGGGGATTGACAAGCGAAGGTCTGGAAGGAGGGGCAGGGTTTGGGTGATGGATGGGGAAGGTACTGGAGTAAGGGGAGGAGACACGTTGAAGGGCAGTTTAGGGGAGGGTACAATTGAGGAAAAAACCATTGCATGCAAACCGGGGGGAACATAGGAACAAACTACAACAATAAAATTAACAATGAAATAAATAAAAAAAACATGTGCCACAATATTTCCTAAAACTTGGAGCAAGGAGTACCTATCCTCTGCACCCAGACCTTCCTGAACAAGGGCCTAGAACATCCAATATTGAGTGCACAAATAAAACGGTTGAACTGGGGGGTTGCCCGCCCTGCCCGGGTGGCCAGCCTGGGTGGCAGACAAAGCCCCCGGTGCCGTTTTAGATCGTCCGGATAGCGGGGGTTCCTGGTCTCCGGTCCTAAGGAGCGGCTCACGTCCTGCTTCGGCAGACAAGCCTGGCCGCGAAACTAATCCTGGCAATCAGCCTGAGGCTATCAGGCGGTTCAGCTCTTTGGTGATTAATCAGCTTGCCAGGTATTCGCTTTTGCTAGCCCAGGGGAAAAGAGACGAGAAGACCCGGTCCGGAGCTTTTCCACGAAGTCTTTATTGGGGGTTCCGTGAAGGGGTCCAGGAACGGCGTCTTCCCCCGAAGTGGGCAGAAGTAGGGGTTTTTATAGGATTAGGTAAGATTGGGATAACTAGCCAATAGTCTGAGGTCTTGGTGTTTTGACCTATAGTCTTAGGACATCTGGAATGTAGCCAATAGTGTTACAGGGAGATAACAGAGGGTCTTAGGAAGTAGGGTAAGTACATGACTAAGCATTTTCTCTCCATGGGGGCCTTGCTAAATGCTCAAGGACACCAACACACAAAGCTCTTGAATAAAGGAGAATTAAACCCTGCAACAAATTTTTTATCATCCTGGCCCATTGTCCTTCTCCTTCTTTTATAAGATAATTCCATTTTTATCTAGCCAGAAGCCAACTTTATTCTTAGTAAACTTTTTTTGTAGAAAAGTAAACCAGGCCACTTTCCACATGTCAGTGTAGAAGTACACCTGCATGGCAACAGTATATTTAAATAAGAAAGTGCAGAACAGTATGTGGAAATCTCTGAGTAAATGAAGAAATTCTCTGTTTTCAACTGGAATAAACTCAAAAGTCAAAACATTTTAAGCACCTATCATATAACTTTTGATAGAGTAAACATCAGCTCAGTTTTAAGTAAATTTTGGCTATATCAAGTCACAAGGTCACCAGAAACTCTCTGCTCTCTGAGTTAGTAACTTCTGAAACCTGGTTTTACATCTTTTGAAAATGCAACATGAAGCCCTCAGACTGAAAATACATAGTTTTCAAAAACCCTAATTTGTCAGAAAATTGTTTGAAAAGAATGCCCTGTTTACCATATCTTGGCAATATACTGAGGTTTTATTCTCAAAAACATGCATCCATAAATTTCATCATTAGCATTATACATTTCACAAGTTAGACCACAACTTTTAAACACTGCACAAATTCCTGATTTGTCAGAGTCCAATACTGTCTTGAACAGGTGTGCTTCTTTGGGGTGGGATGGAGTTAATTTTTTTCATAGTAGCAGATATGGGGCTTTATTTTGGATTTGTGCTGCCAACAGCACTCTTATAGATATTTCACACATAGAGGATATATTTATAGAACCTGTATTTTAATAAAAAAGTACTAATTTGAAGAAAGCTAGTGATATATGGAATTTCTGCTTCAGCAGAGTGATATAAAACATATTGATATAACAATAGAGATGTAAGTTACACTCAGCAAAATACAGCAGTTGCAAGCTCTGGTTAATTTCTACTATGGATGAAGCTACAAAGTTGTTGCAACAACCAAAATACTAGCAGTAGAAGAGAAAGAATAAATTAGGGTTTGATGAAATAAGTGAATGTTCCCATTCTAAACCAGAAATATTCCCATTTGTAGGTAGATTGTATGTTTATATGGTCTATCCCAACAAAATCAAACTGGGAAAGCTCCTGGCAGGTCTGTGGTGTCTCAAACAGAATGTATTATAAAAGGAGAATATCACAGTATAGTATGAAAACAGAATCAAACATGTTTAAGACCTTAAGACCTCAATCATAATCTCTTCCCAACAAGAAAAAAAAATCAAATTTATCCATACTTATGCATGTTTCAAGCAATATACTAGAATATGCTAGAATTATTCCTTATCAGGTAAATTCAAATTGAAAATTTGCACAGTTCAAAATTCTCCATGTCATTTTGATAACTATTAAACTGTCATAATCAATAAAATTATTGGCTTTGTTATAATTTTTTTCAGAATTTCCAATTTAACACTTTTTCACAATTAACGTGCTTTTGCTAGAATTATGACACAGTGGAATAGTTTTTTTTGTCATAAAGGAAAGTAGGATGCTTTTAATGGATTTTAGCTACATTAAAGTAGCTCAAGTACTTAAATTTTATTTTTTTTTTGCTTTCCCTCCCTAATTCCACCATTTCATTTCATTACATTTCATTTTTAGTGGGATATCTGAAAATCATTATAAAGCATAAAAATATAAAGTCTTTAGAAACTGATCTTCTATCACTTTCAGAAATGAAAGCCATTGAGGAAATTCTGATATAGAAGCTATAAACATGCTGCCAGCACTAGAAACCTGCAAGAAGCAGGTAGAAGTAAATTTGAAAGCACACATTGACAAGTCTTTAGGGGCGAACACCATT
This sequence comes from Bombycilla garrulus, assembly GCA_013400315.1. NCBI lineage: Eukaryota > Metazoa > Chordata > Aves > Passeriformes > Bombycillidae > Bombycilla > Bombycilla garrulus. Next base: position 91,308 of record VXBU01019430.1, on the reverse strand, counting down.
TTGCCCCCCTATAATATACTTTGAAACAAGCAAGTTTCTATTAAGACAATATTAATACACTACTAACAGCAGTATCTTGGAGTTTCCTCTGAAAAGGCACGTGGAAAGGCACGTGATGATGGCTCTGCCTGCATCAGATGTGCCAGTGCAGAGCAAGGGAACACTCTTTAAAATGATGCAATCTTCCAGTGATTAGGATAGTTAAACTCCCTGCCTTTAAAAAAATGCTCTGCCTTTAGAAACATAGATCTTAAGAATACAAACTCTCAATTTACAGCTCTTTCTATATAAGTTCAATTAAGGCCACTCCAAGAAGTTGAAGTACAAAGAAAAGCAGTGACCTGATTGACATACAGAAAATTAAAAAATTCTGTCCTTAACTTTAGCTCTTCAACTACAGTCTTGCTGCTTACTCATTGATAGCAGGCTAGAAGTTTTCTCTTTTGTAAATTAAATTCTTTGGAAATTTAGTCATGTTTTTTTCCAGGAACTCAGCATCACAGATCACATCACCTTGTGTTATGCTGACTAACCACAAGAATTATATGAACTGCTGTGAAAAGGTGACAAAAACTCTTGAAGTGCTGGCTGGGGCTTGAGACATTGAAAACCCCTGACTATGGTAAACTAAATAACAGCGAGCCAAAAGCGTTATTCCAAAAGCTCCCACTGCTCAGGGAGAAATAATATTTTAAGATGTGGAATTTTCTGAAACATAACTAAAGTGGAAAATCTTAAAATGGTAAATAAAATTTACAATTTTCTAAGAACTACTGGCAAGCACGTTTCTTCAAAATGGACTAACGAAACTCCAATAGACCGTGATATTTTCTCCCTAATGGTTTTCTAGGTAACGGTATAATTTTATTCAGTATTTAGAATAAAATGTCATTACTTAAGAGCTACTCAAATGAAGATACCTATGCTTTTGTTATACTTAGGTATTGAAGGCTGGCTATTTTATTTCATTCAAATCAGTATACTTTAAAAAAGACATTTTTCTACATAGAAATACTAAGATGTACAGAAACTATTGGTGCTTCGCTGATATAATGACCAAGAAATTATATAAAAAAGAGTGATTCTTGGTCATGAACACCTGTTACTTGTCCTCTTACATGACTAGTTCCAAGTGCTATGGAAAGGTAAGGATCCTTTGCTGGGTAGGTGTGAGATCCTTCTTTCTTCACTAACTGTTAAATTTTCATTGCTGCCACAATTAACACCCTTTTCCACAGTTGACACTTACTCAACACCACTTAAAATTTTAATTATATTTAAATGCAGAATCCACCTGTGGCCACAACTCATAAAATCCACAGAAATGCAATGTTGAACTTCCTGTTTTTCAAATGTTTTGAATGACGAGATATTGGAAACTCCTCCTAGAGGTTAAAATGAGCATTTATCCAGTGGAGCTAGACTGCCTCAGCTCCCTCACTGGCTACTTGGGACAATCAAAGTCTTTTTTCTATCTTCACATCTAATTAAGAATCTAATTTTCTGTCAGAGTGTGCCTAACTAAATGCCAGGCATGAAACTCTTGGTTCAAGCTCCACCCAACAAAAATGAATAAAAATATACTAATTAAATTTCTACTGAAATAAAGGATTACACATCAAGTATTTCAAGTTTTGTGGTGACCTTAAAGAGCACTTCATATATTCTAATTATGTGTTGTAATAACAGTTATGGTCCTGGAGTTCACAAACAGCTACCATATACAGTATTTCATGTAATGGTTCTTATTGTTTAGGAGTTCATGGAGACTTAAATATTATTGACTCCTACTGAGATGACTTAACTTGGTTCAAAAATATGTTTCAGCATTTTGTCTTAAATTCAAAATGAAGGAAACATGATTTTTTAAATTTATTTTTCATCTATTTGCAAGAATGTATCCATACCAGAAGCCTTCATTTGGGATTTTAAGCTCCCAACATAAAAAAGAAGATATTTCTTTTAGAAAATAAAAGATATCAACCAATATACAACAACTAGGCTTAGCCTTTTAAGCTTTAAGAAAGATGAAGCATCAGCTGTAAAAAGAAATACACACTGAATGTTCAGAAAGCAAAATGTTAACAGAAAAAATAGCTAAGTTTGAAAAATGAGAATTTTCCCAGATATGCTCACATATATATACAGAGAGAGAGAGAGAGAGAGAGAGAAGAGAGAGAGACATGCAAAAAGATCAAGTCTATATGAGTTATACACAAAATTCACTCAGTAGCCACAGTTATGCCCAATCTTGGTCTGATGGGTTTTGGCACCTTAAATATTGAATTCTTTACCAAAGAGTGGCATGATTCCAGAAGCTGTAGATAAAGCATACAATACACTATTTTATTGTAAAGGATAGCCTGGACTCATTTATCTTTGGTACTTTTGTAGCACCTACACTCCAGCAACACAGGGAAAACTCTCTCCACAGCATCCAGGACCAAGCTTGCATTTCTTCTCTGCCTTTTCCACCTCACACTGAAAAGCAGCTCCATGCCCACACACCTTCAGGTTGATCTCTTACCTAAGCAGAATCTCCTATTTCCTGCAGTTTTATGGGATTTTAGAATTAATTGGCATCTGGTCCCTCAGTAACATGATATAGTCACAACCTAGAGACCATTTCTAATGTACAGAGTTATAGGAAATATTTACAGGTCTTATCACACAAACACCAAGTACAAACTAAGAAAATCCACTGTGTTGTAAACAAATCCCAAGGGAAAAAAATATGGAGTCAACTTCGTGAATTTAAGCCACTAAAATCTTTGTTTCAGTTTGGAAGCATGTTTGGCTGAAGGGAGAAATTTAGAATGGATTTACAGAATTCTCCCACATTAGAACCAAAAAGAAAAACCAACCTCAGAAACCTACTCTAAGCCCCAGTGAAGCAGAACCTCAATTAACCCTTTCTACTGCAAGACATGATTTCTTAACCTCTGATGAAGTGCAATGCTTGTTAAAGCAGAGATTTCATTTTAAACACTCTTTTTAAAAAAATCTCATTGTTTTTTCTTCTTTTTCTTTTTTCCTTTCTAGTGATGAACTACTACTAAACTAAATTGCAGCTTTGCTAGAAAATCACTTCCGCAGAAGCTCAACATTACTTAGAGAAAGTGTACACCACAGCCTGTACTACAACATAGTTTTCTAAAATCAAGCCTACTCACTGTGAAAAGTGCAACCTAGTTAGTTATCTCCATTTTGCTGTTGTTCCTGTGCAGTAAACTACCATTTCTGCCTTTCACTGGAGATTTCAACCAGGCACAGAAAATCAATGATGCTTCATGAAAAACATGTGTATGCTGTAGCTCAGCAAGTTGGGACTTGCAGGCAGCTGAAATCTATTGCAGCACAGTAACAGGAAGGACCATATGCAAAATTAAGACATGCCTTTTGGTCCTTCTTTCAGAGTTAACACATATCAATTCTCTGCATCAGAACTGACTTCTATTCCCACTTCCAAGATACAATTTTCTTTAAAGTACTGCTAACAGTGCATGGAACTACCATTAAAATATTTACCATTTTAAGTTAAAATACTTTCTATGAAGTTTTCCAAATATGCATATATGTACATACATAGTTCTAAAAAAAATACATAAACTTCCTTTTCATAAGAAAGCACCACAAACAGAAAAAAACAAGTTTTTGGAGAAAGGAATTTATAGCTTTGGATTTGCTTTTATTAAAGAATTTGAAGCCACTCTATTATTAACACTCTTTATTTGATTCTACAAATAAAGGTTCTTTTGTGTTAGCATATTTTGCTAGACTTTAGCAGGTCAAAGCAGACAATTTGTGAATTAAGTTCTTGAAACATATACTTTTCATGTCTAGGAATAGAACAAAATGAGGAACTGAAGGACCCAACTGCAAAAGATCTGTCAACAATTCTTTTATAAAGGCCTGTTCTCAAGACATTACAATTATCACAGCGGGGGCAGTTTTTCAGGAAAATAATTTTGCCCTAGATAGCTTTCTGGCTTATAGTTTTGGGTTGGGTTTTTTATTCCTCTCTTTAAATGAATAATGAAGTTTCCATATCTGTAAGAGGACAATTACACATTACTTACCACTCACACTTCTCTCGACAACGTTAAAAGGACCTCAGACTCGGTTTAGATTTCACTCATTTCAGCTTCCCTGATATTTGAACTGAAAGTGTCGCATTAACACGCTGCCATAAAATATAATAATAAAATTTAGAGGTTAACAAAAAAAAAAAGAAGTCTGGCTTTAGAGTAAAAGGCCACTTAAATGAACTTTTTTCTTCCATATGTGCAGACGCTATCTCAAAATATGTCAAATAATGCAAAACATCCACTGTTTGCAGAAGGACCAAATGCTGGTTCAACCTCTAGCTCAAGGCTTAACTCAAAATTCTTTCAAGACAAAGGCAAATAATTTGTGCGTTAGCATTCTGAATCACCAGGGAGAGCATGGCAAGGCTTTCCTGTTGCATGTTGTGAAAAACTATTTTTACAGAATTTTGGAAAGGGCAGAAATAATAATAATTGATTTTAAGTTGCCTGCTATTTTTGGAAATTGAAACAAACTGAATCATATTAACCACAGAATCACAGACTATTCTGAGTTTGAAGGGACCCTCAAGGATTACTGAATCCAACTCCTGGCTCAAGGAAGACAGTCCTTAAGCTCTGTCAGACTGGTGCTATGACCACTTCCCTGGGGAACTGTTCCAGTGCCCAACCACCCTCTGGGTGAACATTTCTTCCTAATATTCAACCTAAACCTTCCTGACACATTCCCTTAGGTCCTGTCACAGACAGAAGGGATATGCAACATTTTCAGTTTTTCTTAAAGTTCATCTTTTGTCATTTTAAGTTATCCTGTTATACATCAGAGTTCTGTCACCCATTCTTTAGGAAAAAATAGAGAAAAAAAGAAGAGTACATAACAAGTGCTAGAAGTACTCTTACTCAGCTATGTTTTTCTTCATATTAAAAAGACAAAAGGATTCCAAATATTAATTGTTTACACTGCTGAACTATTGTACTTCCTTGCAAACACAGCTCTTCAGAGAATGAGAGGCTGGAGCACATGACAGGTTTAAACAACTACCATTTCTAATAGCTTATTTAACTTAGTTTCTTTCTGTACACTGCAGATAACTTAATCTTTTCCATACAAAATCCTCAAGGTCTTTTTAATATGCAACAGCCATGAAGCCATTTTTCCTTGCTATTTTCTCCTGAATCGTAAGTGCCCTTGGCAAGAGCTCGAAGCATATGTGGCTGCTGACGCCTCACACACTGGCAGAGATGGCGAATACTGAATCACTCCAACACTTAAGGATTGATTTGGAATAGCTTTTACAGGTTTGGAAAATGCTGCTCACTCTCACAGCTACAGCAATGTTATACTATACCCTCATGCACTGAGAGATAGAAACACAATTTGCTAGGAAAACAATTGTGCTTCATTGTACATTCTATTTCCTGGATTCGGCAACAAGGGAAGGGCTGAACAGCCTTTGTGGGAGGATGATTACTGAATTGTGCACCTGGCATGCACAAGACTTCTCTGTCCTTCATTGACTGATGTGGGCATCAGCAATGAATGAACCAGGGGAAGACAGATTGTTCTCATACTTTGTTTCCCAGCAGATAAGCACTATAAGCACCAAGCCAAGGCACTCCTTCCTGGCTTCAGATAGAACTTTTCAGGTACCTTTTGAACACCTGAAGCAGTTCATTTATATTCAAACCTCTTAAAATAAATACTGCCTCACTTCCAGCTGTCTCAGAGTAACTCCATCCCTCTCTCTCTGTAACAAAGCAGGGTTCATTGTCTTGCTGAGGTTCATAAACTCCCTCCTGCCGGGGGCTGCACAAAGATCCTGCTCTAAGAAATATCTTGAATTCCTTCTTGCTCCTCCCCTCCTCAGAGCTGCCCAGACTGGGCTGCATCCCCTGCTGAGCCCCCACCCCTCTCACACCTTGCACCTTTCCCAGGCATCTCCTGACACCAACCCCTGGGTCCCTGCCAGCTGTGCTACGGTTCTGCCCACCCCACTCCTTTTCCAGTTGTGCCACAGTTCTGCCCAACCCACTCCTGGGGCTCTTAGCCCTGAGAAGAAGAGCCGAGAATGCTCCCCATTTCTTGTGGCAGTGCCCATAAGCTGTACCTAGAGATTCAGCCACTAACAAAAACCTCTGGGGATTCATGAACAATACTCTCAGAATACTAAAAAAGAGCCTCAACCATATAGAAAAGAAGCTTGGCAAGCAAGCAGAATTTATAAATGTGTTTTCTCAGGTTGTAGAAAAAATAGTATTTAAGTCATGGTAGCTGCTGCAGGAAACTGGTTGGTAGATGTTATTTTTTGGTTTATTATTAATTTTTAAATGGTCTTCATTCAGAAAATAAACTTTGCAAAAAAAGTTTTATTTGCAGAAAATAAAGTTGTAAAACTCTCTTTCTTTGAGAGTTTCCATTATTTATAAAAATGCAATTTAAAACTGCTTAAAGAATGGATTTCAGGTTTCTTTTCACCATGTAACTAGGTTTTTTTCCTGATTTACTTGTAGATCAGTAATTTCCTCCCTAAATATAAAGTGAAAAAGGAGCACTTTCCAGGTGTTGCATTTGCCTTCTCTTTTATAGGTTTGGACATGAAATCCTGAGGAGGATTTCTTTTTTTCTGAAACCACATTCAGAGTGTTCCATGTCAGTTTTACTAAGCTAGGCACAGCAACATTTATCTGACCTGAGCACCAGAGACTGTAGCATCCAGTTCTATTACAGGATTCGTTCACAAGGCAGGTCCTCACGTGGCATAACACTGTAATTTTAATTAAAAAAGGAGAAATAAGGCATATTCCAAAGTTCCCAAGTAAAACTAAATATTTTAACTGACACAATTACTTTTTCCAGCTAGTAAATTTTTAGGAAATTGAGATTAGTAATGCTATATTGCTATACAATTTTCACTTTTCTTAATTAGAAATGGACAGTTTAATTTACACATTGCTCTTTGCTCTTCATGATTTAGATTTGGTCAGCTAAGTGTCAGTCTTCAATATGTCAGTTAACAGACTGTAAATTGTAAAAGAAAAATTTAAAGACAGCCTTATCTGCATAGGACTTCATAAGCCTAACTTGAGACATGGAAAAAATCCACTTTTTATACTCTAGTTGTAAACCTGCACTGTTCAGACTGTGAGGAGAGATGCTATTCCTAAAGTGAGAACACTCATCCACTGTCTTTGTACATCATCCTCTATTAACACCTCCACAAAAGGGTTGCCACAAATCTACTTTATAACCAGAATTACAGCAACATTTTGTAGAGGGTGGTGATATTCAGCTATAATAGAGATTGACTCACTACCCAGAATGGTCTTAAATGCTCCTCATTTTCTTTACATATTACCTACCTTTTCTATGAAAGCCATATCAAAACATGCTTTCTAAAATCACACTTAGGAATACATCTGTTGAATTTTACTATCCCTCTGCCTGTGATGATGGTAAATAATATTTTCTAGAAAGTATTGTTATGTAATGACTCACATTGAGGTGCTAACAATAGGGAAATCAAAATGCAGCCAATCTAATCCTTTCAATTAATTAGCCTTGCATTTAGCAGTAAGTCTTGCATTTAGCCTTCCTTCTGGTTTTGAGTGGAGTTTTTAAGATAAAAATTCAAATAATAGACCATTTTTCATAATTATGAACAGAATTATGAACATAATTCATAATTATGAACATCGTCTTACAAACTGGTCCTGGTACAACATTCCCCTCCAGAACACAGGAGAAATCTAGCTGACAAGAATGCTTCCTTGCAATCTAGCACAACAAACTAGGGAGAAATTCAGTTATACTCTTTTATTAAGTGCTTTTTCCAGTGCTCGTATCATGCAACATAGCAAAACCAAATTTTTGGAGCTGGTCAAGGATCCAAGTAACAGTAATACTTTCACCTGTTTTGTTAATCATGTCTCAGTCACCCAGTGGCTATTAATTAATTTTGTATATTTCTTCAATGTTCATAAGCTCTATAGATGCTTACAATAAAAAGAAAAATTATCTTTCTTTCTTCCCTAGCTGCATTTGAGAGATTATGGCTGCATTGCTGAACACCTGCTGAGTATTTCCTCTGCNAAAAAAAAGAAAAAGGGAGAGAGAGAAGAATATAATAAATAGTGCTTACTCCCCACATTATTATCTAATAAATCTCACTAATTATCCAAGTAATTCCATAGAGGTCTTTGTATCCAGCATGCCTTGCACAGTATTAATAGAACCATGGAGTTGATTTATTTCCTTATGTTTAGCCACAAGAAGAGGGGAAGTGTCTGGCAGCTGTGTCTGAGAGTCACAGAACAATTTCTGCCCCCTTTGCTGACCCAGACCCCTGAGCTCTCTGCGCTGTCTCAGCAGCTCTGCCCAAGGTGTGGGAGAAATGGAAATGAGAGCACCCATGTCAGCCTGATTTCCACCCAGCTACCACCTTCAGTACAGACTGACAGTGGGACATGAGGCACCTTTTATTCTTAAATAACTCTTCAGGGGTCAGGTTTATGCATGTGGGAACACAGACTCACCACTGTCTGCCAGGCCCCCCAAACCTGCAGCTCCTTCTACCTGTGACTGCTTGGACTGTGTGCTGAGCCAGAGGAGCCTGGGCTAGGGGGATGGAGTTGGGAATGCCTGTCCTGCTGGGATCTCTGAGTTCCCCAGGTGACATCCCCCCTCCACCCCGAGGCTGGAGGTGGCACCACCCTGTGCCTACTGGGGTGCAGCACTGTGTATAACACTCAAGCCTAAACAATTTTGAGAACCTCATTTTGAAGAAGTACAGCATGCAAAGTGAGCTTTCCTTAAAGCCTTCCCTTTTCCTCCTAGTAATCAAAGACATTCACTTGCATTTCAGTCAATTATCTGTTTCTTGCTGTTCACAAGTTATAGTCTGGAACTCTTAATTAGGATAACATGCACCTTTACCTTGAGATCTAATCCATTTTGGTCATTACAATATGCATATATTGCATACATACCATATGTTTATATAGTAAATGTAAATGTTTATACTGTAAATGTATCTTATGCAATTACAAAAATGAGAAGATTTTAATAACTTTCTATGAAATTGATATTATCATAATTTTATCATCTCACATAAAAATTATTCTGTATGAGAAAACATTTAAAATAATATGGGAAGCATATTGTGAGGGTCTTTAAACTGACTTCTGTTAGACAGAAAAAAATACTAAGCTTTAACACTTATATTGAATACTCCCCCCTCCCTTGTGCTTAAAGCACAAGCATTATTCAAGCCTTAAAAAAACTTAACCTGTGATCATTTCCATCCTTTTGGCTGATTATTCTGCAACATGTAAGATTAACCAGATCAGTGTATAATAGTAACCAATATATAAATAAATAAATAAATAGATAAAGGCATGGAGAGCCTTTTAAGTATTATTATAACTTTTGACTAGTAATGTTTCTGCATGGAAAGTGTCTCTGCATTTAGAATATATTTGATGACAATACTGTCAGATGAAGAGTACTTGAGAAAGAAATCCTGACATCTTCCACGGTATCCCACAGAAAAGTCATGAAAAACTCATTCCTGAAAACCATTTCAACAGAACACAAATGTGATACTGATGCCAGTAGCAAAGGCAGCACAAACAAAACCTGGGTTCCTGAAGGGTCTTTGTGAACTTGTATGACACCAGGGATTTAGCAGAATCATCCTGAAAAGGTGATGAATACAGAGCCTGTCACCACGCAAACCCTATGACATATGGCCAATAGATTGTTGGTAAATATTTAATAAAATGAAACGTTAGTCTCTCATGTAAAACCTCTACTATACAAAGAGGCAAAGGTACAACAACAAAGCACGTGCTCTTTTTTTGACAATTATGCTGTTGCAGGCGGCTCATGTCTAAAATTAAAGCTCAGGTTGTTACCACAGTGTAATACAACTCAGCAGAAGAGGCCTCTGTAGATTTCCTTTTTAGTTAAACCTGGCTTCTATGGTTCAACAGCTTGACAGCAGTGTAAAAGTATATTGCTTTTGCTGTAACATCTGTCTTCCAAGTCATTACTATTCCTCCTTTAAAACCTCCACTATAAAAGACAGTGGAATCTGGGGGTTGAGTTTGCTTGGTTTTTCCCTATGTTAATAACTTATGCTTTATCTAAGGTGTGAGAGGCACACACAGCACAGGTTTGGTGCTTCCAAACAGAAAATCATAAACCACATCTCAGCTTGCTAATCACCACTGATAGAAGACTGGGTTTTATAGAGTGCCAATTAATATTTTCCTTTTGAGCTGTGATTGAAAATTAGAATTAGTTTAGTAGTAAAATTAGTTTAACAGCTTCCGTTCTAGAACTCCATAAAATCCACAGCTCCATTTACAACTGGAATAAATTGTCAGAATGCAAAACCACATTTGGATATAACATACCAGAATTATGTGCAGAGTTGCCAATCCAAATCCTAAAATCATGGATTGTTTTAAAAATTTTTACTTTTATGAACTTTTTATTTACTTATAGGAACATTTTATGAACAAAATGAACATTAAGGTCAAGTTGGGGTTTTTTTTTCAAGTTTTCATATTTTTGCAAATTAGGGTCACACTTAATTCTAATTTTAGATGCAAATAATATTAATTTCATTTCTTCCATGAAAATAAAAACCACCAATGTTATTTCCTGATTTCTGCAGCTGAATTTTTGAGATAACAAGTTGCCTGAATATAAAAAGTTAAAAAGCAATGTAAGATAAAAAGATCCACAATACAAGATCCATTATGAAGATTGGCAATTGGCAACACTGTACATGGAAAGTATAAACTGTGCTTGCCAGATTCCTGTGATGGGATTAATCAGACATCAGACAAGTTTATCTCAGTCCATTTGCTGCAACTGTGGCACTTTCCTCTAAAAGCAGTAACTTATGTACAGACCCACTACAGAAAATTCAGCACTTGAATGGATAAACATGGGGATGGATGTCCTGGGCAAATTGCAGAATGTCTATCTCATTACTTATTATCTTGTCACGTTTGGACAATCTCATATTTCACTATCAACATTACAGATTAAGCATTTTTCAATTATTCAAATTCTCCTTACCCAACAAAGTAGACTTCTTTTTTTTTCATCCATTATAAAAACAAAAGCAACATTCTCTTCAAACATAAATTCACCCTTCAGGGCAACAATATTTCTTAAAGACAGTCAAATCCCAAACCTGCAATGATACCTTGTTGTATAATATTACAATCTTTGAATACTCCACACAGTGCTATTTAATTCTAAATCATTTTCTGGTCAGCTTACTTACTTCAGAGCCTCATTATTCACAGTCAAAATTTCAGCAAAACTAAGAACAAACACATATGCAATGTTGAAAAAAATCCTGGCATCAGTTCAAATTAGTAATAACATTTCAAACTTTTTGTTATTTAAGTTTGTTTAATTCTTTCCATCTTAAAATGTGTAACAAGGTAACTTGTCTGATTTATCATCATGAGATCTTCCATTATCCAATCATGTATCAAGAAAACATGAAAAAGTCACATTAGAATAGCATCTGTTAATGTGTTTAAAGTTCTGCAGCTTCTAAAGCAGATACCGAGTGCAGAGACCACTAGATGGCATAAAACAATAAATAGAATGAGAAAAATCATTATTATACCCCTGATTTCTGTTATGGTATTTACTGGTATTTCTTTTATGATAAAATATCACACACTGAGAGAACATGTTTTTCTTTAGTGAAATACTAATAATTTCTTTTTCTTCTACATGCAAAGTATTGTACATGAAATCTCGAGGGCACAAGCTTATCTAAGAAACTCAGGCTATGTCAATATGAAGGTTATAAATACAGTCTTAACTCTACCCTTTCAGATTACCTGTTCTGTTACAACATTATTACCTATTCACATGCTAGTCAAAATATAATACAAGACATAGCTCAGGTTGTTATAAACAGCTTCCTTCACCAAAAAAAAAAAAAAAAGAAAAAAAAAGAAAAAGTAGATATTTTGATATTCAAAGTGATTATACCTCACAATCTGAAGAAAAGAAGGCTCAGAGGAGACTTTGTTGCTCTCTACAACTGCCTGAAAGGAGGTGGTGGTGGGGTGGAGTCTGCTCTTCTCCCAGGCGGTTAGCAATAGGACAAGGGGAAATGGCTTCAAGGTGTGCCAGGGGAGGCTCAGGTTGGATTCTTGGAAAAATTCCTTCCCTGAAAAAGTGATTAGGCATTGGAAAAGGCTCCCCTCATGGAATCAGTCCCAGGAAGCCTACAGAAAATGAGTGGACATGACACCTCACAGTAGGATTTAGTGGGGCTGGTGGTATTTGGTCATAGGTTGGACTTGATCTTGCAGGTCTTGTCCAACCTTAATTATTCTTTGCTTTTTCCTAACAACTTAACAAGAGATCTTTAAGATCAAGACCTGGTCTGGGAAATTTCTCCAGCACTCAGGATCTTCTTCCAGTCACAACAAGCATTCAAAGATTATTGCATGGCCGGACCATCAGGCTCCTCCCTCAACACACAAGTACATCTGCCCAGGCCCCTGGCACTTGTGTACATCTGCTGTGCTGTAAGTCCCTCTATTTGATCCTTCTCTACCAAGGTGTAGATGCCAGGCACCCACCAAAGCTGCTCTATCACTCCTCCACAAGTGGAAGAAAATGTATAACAAAAGGGTCATGGGTTAAGGACCAGAAGAGATCATTCCTCAAATACTGTCATGGGCAGAACAGACTTGGTGACATTAACTGAATTTACTACTAACAAAATCAGAGCAGGATAATGAGATGTAAAACACATCTTAAAAACACCTTTCCTCCCACCCCTCCCTCTTCCCTAAGTTCTACCTCCTCCATTGTTTCCAGAAGCTACATTTACAGCCAAGCTCCTCCAAGCCAAGGAGAGAATAGTGACTGAAGGAGCCAGAACAAAAAAGTTTCAATGTTGCTTACACTGAAGTCTCTCTGGAACATAGGAAAGTGTTGAGACACTGCAGGAGTTATGGATATCAAGGACATACTCCACACTTTCAAGACATAGTCTTCAGTTTCATTCAAATCTCCGTTTTCTGTATTTACACATTGCCTTGGTTCAGCACTTTTATACCCATACATTATGATTTTATATTCAATTCATGCTATCTGTAACAGTGGTAAGGGCAAGACAGAGCAGGCTCCAGAAACAGGAACAAGGATGCTCATGAAAATGTTTGCTAGCCAGACCAGTGGTAAGTGAAAACTTCTTAACATTAGCTTTTTCAGTGTGCTGCTTCAATTCTACTTTTAAATGGATTCTGTAGCTGAACCTGACAGTTATAAAGCCATTTTCTTCCAAAGACCTTTTTTTTTTTTTCCAGGAAGCAGGGACAGCTTTTTGACCGAAATGAAATTATTCTTTGCCCCATACATATATATCTATTCCATACACACACACACATATATATAAATATATGTACACACACATATTCCTTAGTCTCCATATATGTATAATTCAAATAGGTACATGTATTGAAATACTCATATGAATATTCACCTATATTTACTCATATATGTTTACATATATATATATATTTTCATATCCTGTTGCACAGGAAGAATCAAAGATTAGGAAAAAGACCAAAAACTGTCCTTTGTAGGGAGTGGGGAAAAGCCTTTGGCACAAAGCAACTATACAAATCATTATTTAAACAAGACCATTTCATTCTGCATGACATTTCCTGCAAGTTACAAGTTCTTTAGTTTTTCCATTGGACTGTTCAAAAAACTGGAGGTAATCAACAGGCCCCAGCACTAGATGTTAATTACTTGTAACATGAAATCTGGTTTAGGTACTTCTACACAAGTTTTAGTCATCTTTCAGGGGAGTTTAATTATCTGTTCCACATATCTAGCAAAGCCGTTTCTTGTGTGCTTTCCCTGCATGCTGTAGTATGACCATGCTTCCCTTCCCTGGGTGTGCACTTTCCCTTGCTGCTTTCTCTTCTTGCTCTGTGTGCTTGCTCCTTTCTTACCTTATTCTGAAGTGTACTTTTACATGCTACTTAAAACTTTTCAACAGAGACACTGAAAATGTGGCAGCAACATAACTCTTCCTGTGAAGAATATGTCAGATTTGGCATCTTCATGCTAGTCATTAGGGTTAGTTTTATAAATAGCCCAAATATATAATAGATTATGGGTTTTAATACCTTCTTGATCTCTATTTACAGAATCTCAAAATTAATTTAAGCTTGAGAAGCGTCAATCTCTTTTACTAATTAAATTAAAGCCTATTCAAAATCTTTTTAATAATTGTTATTACTGTAAAAAATTTGATATGGCTGAGCTTTCACTGTTCTTTAGCTAATGTGCTGTCCTCAAAGATTGTGCTTATGCAAGCAAATTATTGTATCATGAAACATGGCCTTTCATGACAGTGTATCCATAGGCCAGCCCAGTTATAAGCAGCTATGGGAAGTCTCTAGTTGCAGGACATAAAAATGTTAGTGTGTTTAATTTTTTTTCCTTCTAATGCAGTTTTAAATCAAAATCTGCTTCACAGTTCATTGAATGCACAGGGAAAATGCGGGGATCTCCTTAACCCTAGGAGACCCCGCAATATGTAGGAAAGTCCAGGTTTCCGGCCTGTGCTGTTGAAGGAGTAGTCTGGAGTCGTTTGTTTGAGTTTTTAAGGCAGTTTATTAAGTCTTTATCAAAGGTAGATTTCTTAGCTCTGCCAGGGTCGACACAGAACGCGTCTAGAGACGCACTGTGCCCGCCCCGGGCGAGTTGTAATCTTTTATACTAAAAACTATGTATTAAATGTTTACAATTAAGTACCAATCTATGCCCCTCACATTACCATGTTTAGATCTGTGTCAAACCAATCCAAAAGTGCCAGCATCACCAAGAAGATGGAGGTTATGAAGAAGAACATAAGATAATATGCCACGTGTAAAAATCCTCCATCTTGTGTCTCAGATCCCCCTGTACAGATCTCTAACCCCCCTGTATATATATTCAAATTATCTTCTTTTTACTTATAACTACTACTATTTTACTATCTAAGTTTTTGTGACCTGAAATTCCTCATACAAAGCTGACAACCTGTTTCATGGGTTAGAATTAGAGCTATAGGTATTTTTAGTATCATTCCAGGGTCCCTGACACCTCTGGCAAGGCTGAAAAGCCTCCTGACCAGGTTTTGGGTCGGCCAAAGGCATCATAGGAACCCCCTGGGTTCCAACAGGAAAACAGATGTTACTTTGTTTCATTACCTATTTCAATCTTCACTGAGAAACAGGCTATCGTATTAAAACCTTACTGTAATACTAAATTATTCCCATCCTGTCTCTACTGATATCCCACAACAGACTGAAGCTGTTTCAAGGATTTCTTTAGATTTGATTTTATATTTTAATGCTTATGCAGCAGGTTCACTTGTTCATACAAAAACCATGATTTGTATTTCAACTTCAAAATTAAAATTTACTCTGATGCTACTTGAACACTGAGTTTGCAGCCAAAGAAGGCTGTAAATAATTTTTAAATGTTTCTGTAAAAGCTAGGGTAAGCTAAAACCTAAGTTCAGTCATCTGCATGCTGTGCTGTCTGGGAATCTGAGTAACACAAAAATGAGAGAGTGCAAGAGAATGTCTTTCTGCATCTCTTGATTAAAATAAGAATCATTAAAATCAAAAAGGCCCCTAGAGAAGATACCTGTCCACTATGTACTAACGGTTTTTAATAAATTAGGCTGGAACTGCAAAATAGGTCATAAAACAGAATTCTAGTTCTATCAGAAATTCTGAAATCTGCTTAACATTTCTTAAACGGAATTTAGGTAATTTTTTTAAATTTCAATTTGAAAAGACTCTTGAGATATGTTCCTAAAGCTCCTGGAAGAAACAGGAGAGCTGTTAGAGAGCTTGCACGTTGAGAAGACTGCAGACACTGGGATCTGAGAAAGCCAAAGATGACACAGAATACAGGATTCCTTGAAACTTCATTATCACATGGCAAATTTTATGTGTTTCATATAAAGATCATCAGTGGATCAGACCTAATACTGAATGAACAAAGTTAAGTAGTAAGTTGCCTGCCCCTTTAAGTTAACTCTAACAAATCAAAATTAAAGTAGTTCTGAGTTTGCTCAGATACTAGAGAAAGAGTTAATATTCTTAACAGGAAATATCTTCCTATATCTTCATAATAAACCTGTATCCCTGTGCACCACTCGATACATTTTAGTGTGCCTGCCCTCTCACACCACCACTCACATGTGTGCTGGCAGGAATTGTTTTCTGAGGTAATTATTTTCATAATTGCTGATATGGGGCTGTGTTTTGGTTTTGAAGATGGTGTCGCAGAAGGAACAGGTGGGACATTTGGAGTCGTGGCATCTGTCTTCCCAAGTCATTCTCACACATGAGGGAACCCTACTTTCCTTGAAATGGCTGAATACCTGCCTGACCATGGGAAGCAGTGAAGTAATTCCTTGGGGTTTTTGCAGGTGGCTCTTGCTTTACCTAGTAAACTGTCATTATCTCAACCCAGGAGTTTTCTCACTTTTACTCTCCCAATTCTCTCCGTACCCTGCCAGGGCAGTGAGTGAGCAGCTGCCTGGGCCTCCACCACAGCCATGCAAAATTATCAGTTCCAGCCACAACTGCAGGACTGGCAGCAGACACTGAGATTTTCCTTCTGGGATACTTTGTTTGGAAACGGAAAGAGAAAACCTCAGAGTGTACAAGATCTTCTTGTTCTCCCTCTGCTCTACCACCTTCACCTTTATTCTCTCACTTATGGAACCTGAGAGCTCCAACTGTGTGCCACAGGTCATGGGGCTCCTGACACAAAAGGATGGATGAGGAGCAAGTAGAAATATCAGAAACACATGGGGACTTCTCCCAAAATATGTTTTAAAACCTCTAAGGATAAACAAAATTTATCATGAAAAGTCAAGGCATGTCGACAGTGTACAACCATCTGGAACTCTCCAACTCACTCATCTGCTTTCTGGAATTCTTACAAGTAAAATTTCCCTTCTCCTTTAATATAGTAACTAATACTACTTTCACCAGATCTACACAAGCCAAAACTTCTGATTTCACTCAGCTTTGGCTTTGGGATTAATAACTATTTAAAAAACATAGAAAAATATCAAAAATTATCATTGGCAATTCCAGCTCCCTAAAAAAACAGCTTGATTGGCAGAATGTAGACCATCACTATGGACTGGTATTAATTTTTCTTGTTCTTGAAGCATATTTATCACAATATTGTTTCCTAAAACCAAAATCAAACTCTCAAAACACGAAAATAACATATATCACCAGTCTAACTTTATTCAATTCACTCTTATCTGTAAATTTATACATCCTAGTACAGCTTTGAGCAAAAGCCTTCTCTTCAGAATATTATATTGGACCTATAAAAGCTCAGACCCACGACCCTAGTTATGTCTTTCAGATACATATGCCTTATAAGTGCTGCTGAGGTTAATGGAGCCATGTCTGCTCCAAAAAATTAATAACATTAATTTTAGTTTCTTTCAAGTTCCCTAAGCTGAAAGCAGAAACAATAACAAATAATTGCTCTATAATTAATATGTGAAATTTTGTAAACCTCTCTCTGCACAAAAAGCAGAGCATTGCATATGGCACATTAGCACAACTTACATCAAACTATTTTGAAAATTTAAAAAGCAAAAGTTAGACAAATAAATAGAATGTAGCAGAGAAAAAAATATGAATATATAACTCCAATATATAATATGCTATAGGAAATACCTGAAAATACGTCTCATAGCTATAAGAATATCTTACTTTACATTTTGCCTATTTACAAGGGCTGAAACTTTGCGTTAATGAATCATGAGATCTACTCCAAAGAAATAGACTCTTTAACATCTTTCTTCCCACAGCAGGACATGCTTGACACATGTCACAATGACATACTAGAAGCTGTGTTGTGACACACTGTAGGAACTGATAAATTAAGACAGCTTGACTGACATCACAATTACCAAACTGACACCACAAGAAACATGGGGACTTTGTTGTCACTAAAACAATTTTATGGTTGAATTGTTGAACAGGACAGATACCAGAGCATAAAAATATTTCTTATAAAATAGAGGAGACAAAAAGGACTCAATAGCTCCAACTGTGTGCTGCAGTAAGCTCTCTGACCTTCTCAGTGGTTCTGGCAAAAGATAAAATAGCGCACAATACTGCTGGGAAGAAGACATGCTACAGTGGTTTAGTGGTACCCTTTCACAATTCTCACACACATGAACCACTTTCAGTCAGGTCTAAGTTGAACATTAGGTTAATACAGAAGCTGGAAACATTACTGAGATGCTGGCTCATCACAGAATCAAAACTCGAAGAATGCTCTTAGGTCTGTGGCAAAAATTACACTGCTCCAAACAATAATACACCATAGATTCACTTTCAAGGATGTCCTTGTTTAAGTCTCCCTTCTTTCAGTACCAGTCAGTTGTGTCTGAAATATCTCACTCTGTAAGTATTTACTAAGAACTTGGGACAGACAACTGCTCACTAAAATGGGGAGTTTTTCTGTGGAAACGAAGAATAGCATTTGTTTACATTTACCACAAACAATTTTGTTAATGTTAAGCAAACACTGTTCCTCATGTGATCACAGTTTGCCAAATGAAGCACTACATTCAGCCTCATTAGGTAAAATCCAGTTTCTACTTCGGGCAGTACAATGAACAGCTTCATTTGCTGCCAGATTACTCCAGTTCTGATTTCTTTTGCCAAAGGAAGTTGGAATTGTCATACATATGAAGATGCCACAATGAAAATGGGTTGGCACAATTATGTTGAGAAATTACTGCTCTTTTATGAGAAATGTCCAAGTTAACACAATCAGTAGTGACTTGAAATAAATACATTTCTGATATATTCCTGCCTATACCTGGATACTCTGGGATATCAGGATACTCTAAGACATATCCTAGTCACATTGATATGCATGCCTTAAGAGTGGAGGGGAATACAGAAAATCTTCTGAGATTTAAATGAAATTCCTTCTGCTGAAGTGATAAGATTAATAAAACCACTGATTCTTAATGGCCACAGTCCCCATCAGTATCAGAGCAGTATTCTGGTACAGTCCATTCCAGTGGCATTAGAGGTACCATAGCAGCATCTTCTCAAACTGTCAGTTTCAGGAAATATTGCAACTCTAGAGAAACACGTAAAACTTTGGACTGAGAGGTAATCTTTGGCAAAATCTTACATTTTATTCTGACTTTTGTTTTCTTCTGACACTGTTTTTGGTACAAAGACCTCTTTCTTTTGCAAAATATATATCTCAGACTCTTTGACCTTACCAGAGAGTAATAAAGAAAACAGCCCCCTCCTCTTTCTTTTTTATAACTTAAACTGGAACATACAGCAAGGAAATAAGTAAGTGGGCAACAAAGGTATGTTTTCAACTTCTTAAAGATACAGCAACCAAATCTACTTCATTAAAAGAAAGCTGTTATTTTGTATTCTTCCTCCCTATCCTGGCCACTGGCCAGTTGCATTATTATACTATGAGTCATTCTTTCTTCAAAATATCTCTCTGGATAGTACTTTTTAATTAAATTTTCTCATCCTCTCTTCCTCTTTCTCTGTTACAGTTGTTAGCAGTAGTCTTGTACCCTCTCTTTTGAACAGACATCTATATGCAATTGGCCATTATTAGAACAGTAGGAAGGAAATGACTATCTTTTACTATGTGTTTCCATTGAGGACTCCATTACTAATTATATCAAGTGTGCCCTGTGAGTTCTACTGGGAATTTAAACAGTAAATTTTCTTAATCTCTTTAGGACAATCTCATCTATTGTGCAATGCATCTTTGGTGGCATTTTAGCTAGTGAATTTGAAAGGTTCTCCAGTTTTGTAAAGAAAAATGTGGAACATCTGTCCCTTTTCTGTAGGTGTGACTCTGCAGTAGCTAAAAAAACCTGCTGCTCAGAAATGCAGAGAAGGAAATAAAATGTCATCTGAATACATGTGGTAATAATAGCCTGGTGGCAGTGCCCTAGCCAAAGCAAATATCCATTAGATGTGTTTCTAGTAAAATCATACATACTCATGTCTTAATTTCATTTTATGAAAGAATAGCAAAACATTTTTCACAGAAACTACAACTGATTCCCAACCACATAAGCAAACATACATATTTTATTATGAGCCTGTCCTACAAAATGCACAGAGAAGTAACTGAGTGAAACACCTGAGTACAAATGAAAGGAAAACAGAGCTGTTATTTATGCTCAGTGAAACAAATTCACAGTACGGCTCTGTAGAAGGCCAAGAAGTTACTGCTTATGTTTTTATCCATATTCATTTCATGCCTAGATCTGCACAGATTAACAGCTCTAGCTGTTAAAGTTCTAGCTTTAAGCTAGGATCTGGAAGGTAAAATAAGACTGAGGAGCTGCTGACACATTACTGAACCAAGGGAAACAAAGAAAGCCTGAGCTGAGCAACAGCTAAAACTCTTCATCTGAAGTCAGACCTTCACCATGGAGGCAGCTTTAGACATGAATAACTTGAAAGAACGAGAAGCCTACAACTGGGGTAGAATTGGAAGGTAGAATTCAGCTACTGATTTAACTTAGGCCAAGGAAATCCAGGTGTAAAACCAGGAAAAGAATCTACCTCTTTAAAAATCAATCCAGACCTCAGCTAGAAAGCCATACCTTGTGTTAGTGACGTGTTCTTGGCAGCTGTGACTGCCTTAGATCTGACTTGATAAATCCCCCAGTGTCCCTTCAAGACCTACATTTCTATGGATTCAGAAATCAGATAAAAAAAAGGAGGATGGGACATTTTAGGCGTGATTTTTGATCTTTTTATTTCTGTCATGTATGAACATCAAAAGCATTTGTTGGGACTGCAGTTGTCAAATTGTAAGCCAGCAAGTGGAAACAGCTGTATCCTCAGCAGCAACAAACACGAATAGATCTGTCATCGTAATTACAGCTCAGAGCTGGACTGTCTTCAAACACCAACAACAGTCTGCACTGTGAGAAATGTCAAATAAGCCTGACTCAACTGGTTTAGAATCCGTATTTTCTAGAGAGCATAATGACAGCATTTCTCTTCTATGAAAGGTTGAAAAACTTTCTGTGTAAAGAAGTCTGTTATCTCTCATGTTAAATATTTCATGACTCCCTAAAAGCAATAATTCTAGAAATCAAAAAGTGATTTACACGTTTAATAAAATAATTATGCCATTTGTTTATGTGCACATCATTTTAACTTGATTACACTCCAGGAACCTTGTTTCCTTATTACAGCAGTAACTGTCTTCAGATACTGCTTTATGGATCTCTCACAAGTGGTTATTTAGATACAAACAGTAGCTCAAGGCATTACAATGGAATACTGATATTTTCATGCCCAAATTGTTGCACATTGGCAAGAAAGTGACCAAGAGATATCTGAAAGTATGTCTTGATTTAACAGTGGTCTAGACAGAGATGAATCTTATTAAGAATGTAAATTTTAATGTAAATATCACACTGTCAGTAGATCTGGTCAGCAGATTTACAATGAATATTACAATTCTCTGAATACCATTGAATATGAAAAAGAAACAGGAGGGAAAGAGCTAGGGACAATAATTTCCCTTGGAACACAGAAGAAGTAAGAACCAAAAATAAGAGTATTTGAATTGATTCCAAGGAAGGAAGGAAGGAAGGAAGGAAGGAAGGAAGGAAGGAAGGAAGGCAGGCATGTAAAAAGAAGAACTATGCAAAAAGAGAACAGGAGCGAGACTGCAGTTGAATGGTAATTTCAGAAGAGAATAAACAAAAAGAGGAGTTTCAAATTCATTGTCGCAGGACCAAAAAAATATCTTAGTTTGATTTGAAGGTATGTGCATGCTCCTGAAAACTTGTAGCATGTTCTGGTGAAATTTTGAATTACAGAACGCAGTGACTTCGTAGACCAATATTTTTTCACTTCAATTCATCTGAAACAGCTCACTGGAGGAATTTGTAAGGGTTTTAGAAGACTGACACTGTGCAGTAACACACTTGAATTGAAGTCCTTGTAATTGTAACTGATAGTTACGATTGAGGGACAATTACTGAAATGAAATCTGATGATGGTTCCTCTCCTAGGTCCAGATTGCAGAGTGTAAGATCAAGCCTAAATTCAATATTATTTTCATTTCCCTTTTTTTCCCTCTCTAGCCATCCCACAGGTGGTCCCTGGATGCAGGAGCCAAAGACAAGTATGAAAGCTCTTGGCCACTTCATTTTTCTTATGCGACACTGGTGAAGAGTTTCTCCTTGTGACCCACAGCTCTCAGAAAAGGATGAGCCCATTTTGGTGTTTATAAATGCAAATAAAACTGTGCACACATGGAAACACATACATGTTATATTGCATAATGCAGCACAGGAAACATGGCATAAGTTGTTACCTTAAATTCAGCTGAAAGTTAGAGATGCAAGTAAGCACAAAGGGAAGACGTGGATTTAAATATAGCTCTTTAGGAGGGGTTTTCAGCATCACAATGTATACCTGCCTTGTAGATTCTGTCAGAGAATTAACTGGAGCTTCTAACCATTCTTAAAACAATGCAATCATGACATAGAACAAGAAATAGAAGCATCATGTGTATGTGTACATTGGTTGGCAACTTGAATCTTGAAAGAATTAGCTGTTACTAATTGTTACTCTTCCTTGTTTAAGCTGCTATTATTCCACTTCACACTAAAAATCAGTAAGATGTCAGGAGTTCATTCACATTTCTAAAGGCCGTTTTTGTTTTGGGGAAATTTGGGATCACCAAAATACAAACCAAAATGCAATCTGAGTATGGTTTATACACTTTCTTTTTCATAGTTTCTTCATAATTTCAGAAACAGAGAGAAACTTGCATCCATTCAGGGACACTTTCAAGTGATGATGAAACAATTCTTTATATAATACACCTCTGATGAGGTTTATAAAAAGAAGAATGGTATTGTCTATTAAATATTAGGTGTCTGTTCCTGTAGAGTACTCTAGAACCACACTGATTGAGGGATTAATTTTTAGGCTTTCTTTCCAGAATAGAGAAACTGCATTTAAAAGAGGCATTATTGTTCAATACAGTATTCTTCCCCATGACTAAGGTTTGCAAAATCTCTTTCAAATTTTACACAGGTGTATGTGATGAATGTGCAAGGAAGAGAGAATAAAATACACTATCGCAAATCTACAAAAGATGATCATATTATTTGTAGGTGTGAAGCTAAGGGAAGACCTTTGAGATTCAAAAAAGCTATTATTTGAGATATAATGAGCCACAATCTCCACTTCTAATTATGCGACCCAGTGAGAACAAATAGACATCCTCAAAAAAGACCCCCCTGAAACCCACTCTCTTATGTCAGCTTGTAGAGAGAAAGGAAGAGAAAGGATATATTTCAATTCCATCCTGACTAGATGGTAAATAAGTCTGTAAGAGTCACAAACATTTCTTAGACATTCTCTTTAATCACATACACAATAATGTAATTAAAGGTGCAAGAACAAACCAAAAATTAAAGTCTTCTCTAAAGCAGTGGTGATTCACAAGGAATTGAATACACAAAACCTGGTTTGAATCTGACTCATGTAGAGCTCAGTATACTCTTGATTTTTGCCAAAGGCAATTGTAAAAATGTTGAAAAATATTAAAATTTTAAATATTATTAAACTCATTAAGAACTTGTTTTGAAGCTTAAGTGGATGTGGCAGGGGAGAACAGGCTTGGATGCAGCTGTGAATCATGCCAATTTCACTTGGACAAGGGGCTCTCCAAGCACTTAGGTTGTGCTCTGTGATTGGGAGAATGAGCTGAACAGATCCCAGGGCAGTGTTCCTGCAAAGTGAACAGGTTCTCTGACCCATCATTGCTGTTTGCTGCAGAGCCTCTGCCAGTCCCGTCTCCAGCCAACCATGTAATAACCTGAGACTCTATCTGGAGCAGATAAGGAATGAAATTGAGAGGGAGGAATGGCTGAACAAATTAAATATGAAGCGTTTCTGTTTAAAAAGTTGTCAGAAGCTTGTCAATAGGGATTTAAATATGTGGGATGAGCCACATCCTGCAGACATCATTTTCCTCATCATTCTGTATACAGCTTATTTAGATCATACAACAACTGCTAAGTGTTTATATATAGATGTGAGGTGTCACACTTGGAGAAAATAGAAGATAATTAGAAAATGAGAGAAGAGCATCACTTCTTTTTTGTAAGAAACACCATAGTTACTCTCTAATATAATTTCTGCCTCTCCTGGTAGAGCTAATAAGCTCTTGTCTTTAACTGCACAATTATAGTTATTTGCTTTTTGATAGGAAGTTTGTGAATTATTCAGAATTATTCAGAATTGTTCGTTTTCCCGCTGCTGGTAAAGGCGAAGAAGCTAAAGGTTATCTTCTCCTAAAACAGTCTGCAATTGGCTGTAATATATACAATTGCATTTGAAACTTCCACTAATAAAGCTAGTCACTGCCGTTTATTTCCAGAAAGATATAAAATAGGATATGCACTTCCTCATATTGTTGACAAAGGAAACATTTTCTAAACAAAGATTAGAAACAATTAGATACTTTTCTTAGACAGACACAGTAAAAGAGGCAGTATCATAAAACAACTCAATTTTTTTTCCCAGGTATAAAGTCCATGAACATATATTTTAGCAGAGAGTCACTGGTTTTTGTAGGGCTCTGTTTTTTCAGGGAACTCAACAACAGTTTCTCTGGAATGTTCATTATTTTTTCAATACTTAAGAATGAAGGAAAATATACAAATTAGCAAATTTTATCAAATCAACAAAAATATCAGTTTGTTGTTTTAAGAATTCCAAAATAATAACTTCTAGAAACAAAATCAGAAGATATAAAGTGGCCACCACAGTTCATACTTTGAATTCTCAGTATATCTGCAAATTTCTTATTCTGACCTTTTGAGTCTGAACTTAATAATTCTGATCTTAATAGTTATTACTAGGGGGAAGTTTTCATTTCTACTATGTGTGTTAATGAATTCCTCAGCAGGTGAAGCATTCCTTTTCAAAAGCCCAGCCCCAGTTATATGAACCATCTAATCGCCACACATATTCACAGCCTTGTTTGGTCTTTTTTTAAATAACCCTAAACTGGCAGGCCAACAACTTACAACCTATTTATAGAGCCAGGACTGAACTAAAATACCAACTAACAACCCCCTTTTTTCAAGGCAATATTGATTTCAGTTTCTAGCTTGGAAACTTCTCAAACACTTTATACTTGTACATTCTTTAGTTTAAGGATTATTATACCATTCCCTAAAATGTTCTGACAGCATGGTGGAAAAAAGAGTGGTTAACCATAAACTATTTTGTAGAACACTAGGGAAAGTTTTTGCATGAAACTGTTTAATGGTTTTCATCGGACTTAGATGAACACTAAGGCAAATGAGCATACCAGCAATCACACATCCAATGATTTTAAGTGGCAAGAACCAGGGTAAAACAGAATATTACTGGTATTTCCATCAATTTTTTTTCTATTTTAGGTCATCTTTTCCTCTAGTCAAAGTTCCATGAATTTCAGTACCTTACAGTGGACTTTCAGTGAAGGAATGAAATATGATTAACTTGAAGCAGATATTGCTGAACTGGGCCTGCAAACACAACCATAAAGCAAATATCAATAGCTCTGTCCAATTCTCTCTAGGATAGCACTTTCAAGGAAAACGTTCCAAATCATGTACTTTAACTAAATAAGTATTTAACATCTAATAAACAACAATTTGTTATGTAGAAGAGACCTCAGAACAGAATGTCATATTGATGCCAATTTTCTACTTTCTTTTAACTGATGATGTGCAAATAAGCATCTTTTCCAATGCTTCATTTAGCTCTGCACAAGTTCTAGATTTCCAAAATATCTTAAGGACAAAAGACACCATCTTGCCAAAATAGATATTTTAAAAAATGCTTTTCTTTTTAAATGAGATAAATCACCTCTAAGATAAAAGATTATTCCTGAATCTCAGCATAACATATTAACGACATGCTCATGAAGGATATGTATTTATTGTCCTCACTGGAACTTTCCTCTGTTGACAGCAACTCTTAGAAATAAAGTGTTCTCTTTACCTTTCCAGTTGCATTCTTAAAGCTTCCATATCAAAATTCCTTAGGATGAGTGCATAAATGCAGAGATGGCGCATAGTATTTTTTCTCCAAGTGAGTTGTCCAGACACTGCACTAATCAGATCAACTCCTTTTTGAATATTTACTTACTCTCGTTTTCCCTCAAAACAAAACAGATCTTCAATTGTAGGTCACTAGCAAGGTGCTGGAGAGTACTAAGAGCCAGGTTCTGGCTGCTTGCTCTCCAGAAGTCAACATCTAGATCTGAAACAAAAACTACACTCTACAACTTTCTATGTGAATGAGTGTACCAACAACCGGACTTCAGGACCATCAGCTAAAGAAAAGGAAAAGCTGTGGTAAGAGCTCAGTTCTTTGAAAGAAAATGACTGGCATTGTACTACTTGTACAAATTGTACATGGCATAATCCTCCTTGAAGCCCTGGCAGAAATGTCACCAAAAATATTCCAGAACCTACTCTCTCCTTTATATTTCCTTTGTTAGAGAAGCAGGTTCCTCTAGCAGAATCACAAGGTGATTCTGCCTCATCTCGTTGTGTTATGATGCAAAATACAGCACTCTACATTGCATTTGCAGTTAAAAGTTACAGGCTGCAGCTTTTAAATGCTGAAATACTTTTCTAAATAAGTGTGTCTTTCTTATATTTACTTTTTTTTTTTATTCCACATAATTATTTTTCTTGGTATTGATCAGTACTACATTTCATAGCAATGCATTTATAGGCACAGTTGCAATACAAAAATAAAGTAACAAAAATTAAACAATAATAGTAATAAACTATTGACAGTGACTGAATTATGTTCTTTAATGATAAGAAAGTCCACCTGATCAGGCACAAAGCCTGAATCATCTTCATATTAAATCTGACATTCTCTTGCTCACTACAGTGATTCCTTTTCTTTAGCAGCTCTCCAGTCCAACAGAGAAATTAGAAAGGGTAGGCAGCACATGATACCGTGATAAAAATAACAAAGTAAACTACATCAATGGAACCAGAAGCAAAAGTAACCTCATGGTGCTGATTCATGCCATAGATGCCAACAACTCAAAAAGTTGCAGTTCATGAGTTTGTAAAAAAGAAAACACAAAAACAAACAAAAAACACCCCAAGTGTTGGCCCTAATTCATGGCTGCATGACAGTAATTTAGTAATTTTTGATGTAAAAGTTTGTCAGATGCATATTCCAGGCAATATCTCCTCCCCCTCGTTGAATCATACAGGCTGTGTCCTAATCAAATTATATTTTTGAAGTGTTTCCTCACTGAATCCCACAAGATTGTTTCTCATATTTTCCCCCACACATGCTTCTGAAACTAACTATCCTGAGGCTGCCAGCAGAGCCTTCTTTCGTCTCCCTCTTCCCTATCCCCCCTTTCTTTTTATTGAGGGGGGGGAAGAGAGTCATAGTTATGTTCGTCATTTTTCAGTCCTTTACAATCTGCCCTGTCAGCTGACAATATCTAAAAATATCAGGAAGACCAATGTTTATTTCTGTCATTTCAAGATTATGCCAATTTTTTTTCCATAACAGTCACCATTTATTAATGTCAGGAAAACTCTTGTGTTCAGATCTTTTGTGTCCTGTTGGACTGTCAGTGACCTTCCCCAATGTTTATGAGGAGTCTCATTGATCTCTTCCAGCAAACACAGTCGGAGGCTCCCTCATAAAACCAAGGAGAGAAGGTAAACTGGAGAGCAGCACAGTAGGGACATGGAATCACTCACCTAAGCTGCTGCCATTTGCTTCCACATCATTAGTCAGTGATTAATGCATAAGAACAAAACATTATGTCCTCCGCTGCTCAATGGTTACCCTTGCTCATCACAAGCCAGTTACATCATTTACTGATTTTATTTACAATAGACTCACTGTTGTATTTTGAATTATTTCCAGTTGTATCCCAAGAGTTGTTCTCTGTGCATTGTAATAACCATGTACCACCTGTTTCCTCCCAAACTGGCTTGCAAGAAGGCATTTAATTCACTTGTGCCCAATCATTTGCTAAAACAGGTTTCATTGCTAGGTTACAGCCTAGTGCTTTCCAGAACTTCTGATGCTCTAGCAGTATAAAGCAGGTGACAGCAGCTGGTTACCCAGAGCTGCATCCTCAGTACTCCCTTAGTTCCTGGCACAGAAGCTACAGGGAGAGCCAGGGTCACAAGAGAGATGACTAGGGAAGGCTGAAATGCAGCTGTGGGGCTGACAGCCTTGTGGGAATAATTATGCAAGTGTTTAATTTGTGTGAAATTCCACCATACTGAACACCCTGGGCAGGAGTACTGCCTGGCCTCTGGGACCTGCAGCAAAGGAAACAGGTGACCCACACACACATGAAGGCAAAGTCAGGATGGCTTTTGTCAATACAGGGGCTTAAACTGTTTTCTTGCGGGTCTCATGTCCTGGGTAAAATCAAAGAAAGTCTCCATGGACCTCTTCCCTGGCACTGATCACACTGATCAGTGTGTGATCAGCACTGATTACAACCAATCTCTCAGTAAACATGTCTAAAAACACCTGTTACTACTGAGGGCTGGATCACAGCTGCCACTTCAGCTCAGGCTGCCTCCACCTCATCATCCTTCTCATCACAAATGAGTGTTCTTAGCAAATATATGCCATACAAATGATAGGTCTTATTGAGCCAAGGAAGCATGAAGCCTTAGCTCTTACAGTATAACTCTTAGCAGTTAGAGGAGGTCAGAGATGAGCTGAAAAACATATTTTTTCCCAGTCAGGAATGACAGTAGGTTTTCTGAAAACCCTAGTTGTCATAGAACCATGAAAACAATATCTTTCTATTCGCACAAGCAAACTCTCTGTGCCAAAGACCATGCAAATGAAGGAGGACACTGAAGAGGGACTGGCATCTTCATTGAAAACTTTACATACTCTTTATAGGTCACTTTTAAAAAAAGCCCTGCATAATCTGAAGTAGCCTGGGGACTTAATTGCCACATTTATTTTTAAAAGGATCTCCATCTAAGATGACACATGAGACACAACACAATGTCAATCATTATTTCAAGCCTAAGGATCCAGATTTTAGTAGGAATTGGTTGGGAGAAGATGGAAAGAGGTTTTGAACACATTCTAAAGTACTTTTTGCAATATATACAAGGCAAAAGGTGCACAACAAATTTGAGACAATTACTGGTCTGAATCTTGACTAGGAGTCAAAATCTCTAGTGGCTTTTACTGGATGCACCCGGTCTCTCCATGCGCTTCTCCTCCCTCATGCTCTGTAAGTGCAGAGTGTTTAAGCTCAAGCAATGTAATTATACAAGAGTTACCAAAACTGCAGGAATAAAAGAAGCTCTCCAACACCATCTTTTTAAGTGTGAGAGAACCAGGCATTACTTTATTCTGGCCAGGATGTTACTCCAGCCAGGATGTGCAATGGAAATTGTTTCATCCACACGTGGCAGTGGAAGTCATTTCATCACACCTGCCCTGGCTGAATATTGAAAATCATTCCATCACGCATAGTTCTTCAACAGCCTTGTCACATATTTACACATAAAAAACACATTCATTACTCATTGCACAGTTCTTAGTAGTCAATCTCCTATCGGTTTTTGATCCCTTCGCTTCTGATGCCGATTTGGTCCTTTTTTCAGTTCTCATATCGGTCTTTTCCTAGACCAAGGGAAATCTCCAGCTGCACCAGGGAGTGATATCTGTTAATGTCCATTTAAATCCTCTGTATCATCTGGCTACTCCCAACAGGTAGATGATAAATTTCAGAATCTAGGAATCTTGTTTTTGTTGATTGAAGCCCACCAGACCTCACCCAATGAAACTCAACACCTCGGTGAGCAGGGTCTTATGAAGAGAAACCTTAATCCCCCACCCGTTGGCAAAAGCAAACAAACCCATGACTAAAGTTACTTAAAAATTCTGGAAGTTACATCATTTCCAACACAAAGACTAAAACCTTCCTCATGGGATAGGAAAGAGTTGGGGCAAAGTGTGATGTTAGACTCCTAGTTTCTTTGATTATGTCTTTAGTAATATAGACCCCTTGAAAGGGCAATGTAACTATTTCATAGAGGGTGAGTCTTGCACCCTCAGGGTTAGGCCAATTGCTTGAGCTTACTTGGAAATTATACTTCTGAGGGCTTTTCTAAGTGTTGAAGCTGAGCTGCAAGAGCTGCTGGAGACTGCTTTCTGATGTACTAGTTAGCACAGACACCGAGTGTGCCGTTCCAGTTACTGGCAAGAAGCTAAGTAGACAGGTCAACTAAAATTTGCCAAATCAAATGTTTGTCTGGACATGATGGATTGCACATAGGGCAGCTCAGCTAGACTTGTGTGATGCCGTAAAATCTTTGAAAGAAATTTGGTCTGTCCAGGGCACTAGCTGAATTTATCTGTACTGACTGATAACAGCATTTCCCTCCTTCTCTAGAGTTTTTTTAGAGATAAAATCCAAGAGTGATAACAAGGTGTTTCTATGATACAACAACAGTTACTCAATCCAGTGTATATTATAGAAATATGTATCAACTGGACTTTTACACTAGTTTAGCAGCCTTAGCTGAGCTTAAATGCCTGGAATTCTTTCCTTTAATATACCATATTGTCAGAATCCACAATTGTCCTGGTTCTGGCCACAGCAGAGTTATTTTTTGTGGCAGCCAGGGTCTATATAGTACAACCTCCCACCATGCCAGAGGGTTGGAGTGGGATCAGAGCTCTTTCTGGTTCTGCAGGGTGTGGGCTCAGTGGTGCTGGGTTCTGAGGTGAGCACTGTATGTGAATCATTCGCCTCTCATGTACTCTCTGCTATTACTACTGCTCTCTTACTGATAATTTTCCTATTTTGTTGCTGCTTCTGGTAAATTGCTCATCTCAAACTGTGATCTTTACCTTTCCGTGCCTCCAATTCTCTTCTCCATCCACCAGGGGGTGGAGGGAGGGGTTAGGAGAAATGAGCAAGTGGCACGAGGTCTGGGCTCTTTCAGTAAATTGAGGAGTACCATTCCTAAACCACAAACACATATTGAAATTTTTGGGCATTATGAATTACACTGCATGGGTTCCCAGCCTTCTCTACAACATTTCATGGATGTACACTTTACTCTCATGCCAGTAATGGTTCTGTATCCTTTGACGTAGTTCTGTTTTACTGCAGCTCTCTCACTGGCCTAAATCTCGCCAGTGGCATCTGTATTTTCAGCCAAACACAGAGCAGGATGAGTCCTCCTGAAAAAAAATCCAAACAAATGCTAAGCTACCACTATTAATATCAGGAAAATTAGGGATGCCCATACGTTTATCCCAGTCTCTCTTTATCAAACTGAAAATGGAGGCAAGGCAAATCAGTGAGACCCATCAGTTTGCCAGCTAGATTACACCAGAATTTCTCCTGAGCATCTGGAATAGAGAAGGGCAAAAAGCTGCATCAGTCATACTGGATGGACACTAAAGAAGCAATTGGGCATAACCAGCCTAGACATACAGAATATATGAGAGGATCCAGTAGCAGGGACAGAAACCGAAAGGACAAGTATAAGTATTAAGGAAGCTAGACAGGGATGGGAAATTAGCTGTTCATTGTCAGGATTAGGAAACATAATCTGGCCTATCAAAATTGCACCATGACTAACAGACAGAGAGATAATTTGCAGAGATATTGCACAATATTTGTGCAGGTCAATTTGGAGGAAAATCTATACACACTCTAAAAGGAAAATAAAAATAATATTATGATTAAAATAATCCTAGGTCTAATTTAATTAAGAAACAGTAAGTGAGAAAGACTCTGAAGACCATATGAGTGCACCCAATAACAGAAATTAAAAGTGGAACATCAACATGACTAAGGGAACAGGGAAAAAAGTTAAGACTTTAAGAGGCAAATTATATTAAATCCTTATATAGAGGGTTTTTTACTCCAGTGTTATGCCCCACATCTTTACCTCCCTCACCACTAGAGGTGTCATAATTTTTTTTCTCAATTATGCCACATTAAGCTCCCAGTACAGATGAAATATAATACATATCCCCTGTCTAGGTATGTATGTCCAGCCAAAGTTAGTGTAGAATGTATAGGGAAGAGCATGTAAGAAGGCACAACTGTGCAGATATCAAGATGAAAAACTGTGGGTTTGCATGCTTAGTCCACTCTACTATGCTGCCTCACTGTGAGTTATTACATCGTTCCATCTACACTTGAGGCAAGCTATCGCATTGATGTAACATGTGTGTATTTATATCACATCTAAATATACCTGTAAACATATGTGTATAAATACAGGATCCAAGCTGCCCATCAGCCCCAGTCACCTCCCACCTCCTGCTCACTAATAGCACAAGTCCTGCCTCACCTCCCACTCAGCCAGGCGATCCTGTGCTAGCTGCCTTCGACACACTCACAGCTATATATACTTGTGAGCACGATAAAAACCTTCTGCAAAGTAAAGACAACATCCATTTTGCAAGAGTCATAATGTATTTTAGGCTCACTCTGATGCTCTGGGGTGTACTATATTATGCGCTAAATTTGCATATACATGTGTGTCTGCAACTCATCTAGTTTGAGAAACTAAATACCACTAAGACAAAACCAACCAGCCAACTAACAAAAAAAAAAACAAAAAACAAAACAAAACAAAAAAAAACTAAAGTGATAAAGTGCACCCAGCCATATTTAGGTAAGCAAAAAAAAATTCTAGCATAATAATTACATCTTGATAATTCTGAACTACAATAAATCTGGCTAAAAAAGTGAATGCAATTATGCTTGGTTACACACAGGTAAATTTCACAGAGTGACTGTGTTCTACTGTGGAAAGACAGTCTTGATTGTTTTTGGTTTGTATGTTCTGTATCAGTGGCTAAATGCAGTCATGGTAGGAACTCCCAGGGTTGCTGTACCAGCTATCCATTCCTAATGCAGAGCAGATACATTCCAAAGCCATCACAGAATGATTTTTACCTGACGCTAATTTTCCATTTTCTCTTGCTTTTCTTGTGAGGCTTTTCAGTTGTTTAGTATTTCACCTCACCCCAAAGAGTATTTAATGATTTTAAATTATTTTCTTGCTTAATTTCATCCAACCATTCTAAAGGAATAAACCCCCTATCTTGGTATTTGGCCTTTTCAAGTGCATGTTAACAAATATTATAACCTTTTTGCTCCATGCTTTTTATTTGACCAGGTTATACATAGCAATTTCTTTTTCATAGTCAGCCTTATTGCCTTAAGCTCTAACTTGACTTTAGTGTCTTGGATTAAGGCTTAATATATCTAGGGCATTCCTTCAATTTAAAGGGTTTGGCATTCCTACTCTTGTGGAGTTAAAAGGTGCTCCTGGTTCATGGGCTATAGCTATAAATATGAAAAAGTCTATAAAACTCTCAGCGCTAGTTAGGCTTGAGATCCTTTTTGAAGAGTTTGCAAACACATTTGGGCTACAACATTCTGGTGTTACATAGATTTACTTGGTGCAAAATGCTGCTGTTTGTAAGTTTAACAAACTCCCTGTGATTGATAGACTGGCACTGTCTGATTGACTCGCACATGAACACTGTGAGTGGGAGATGGTCTTTCACTCAAGTCTAGAATACCATTTTTGTATCCCGACAGGACATGAGGAGTATGCAGAATATTTCTGCAGGGCCTGACATTTTCAGAGAATTGGACTTTTATGTATACCTGTTAAATGGTATCCTTTGGGTTTTGGCAAGGGTGGGGAGGAACTTCCTCCTGTGGACGTTCCCCTGCAGCAGTCTTGCTGTCAGTTTATGAAGTGATATACAGTGTGTTCTAGACAGAAATTACTCTTCACAATAAAAACCTCTCTTGGCAAGCACAAGAAAAATATAGCTAAATTTTTAACACTCTATACCTAAAATGTTTAAAATATCTAAGTATTTTCTGAGAACAAGACTGGGATTATGCTAGTATACCTCCACCCTTGAAGAGTCTGCAGTGGTGCTCAGATGAGCATTAGACAGTTATTTATAAAACACTAATTAGTTGTATTATCATATTACTCAATAAAACTTTATTTCCAACCAGGGCACCTCTATTCAAGTGTTTGTTTCATCAGAATTCTAGGTGTCAAGTTTCCAGGTATCAGAAATTACCAGGAAAGCTAACAAAAATATTTTGTAAGTCAAACAAATACCATAACTACCCCCAGCTAAAAAAAAAAAAAATCCACTGAGATCCCTAATTTAATCTTCTCTCCTGCTTCTCCTTAGAGCTCAACTAATTAGCTGCCATTTCTAGGGGTCCAAGCACAGGCCTGCAGGATATCAGACCAGACAATAACAAGGTATTTTCTGAAGATCTGACCGTGACTCATAATACTGAATGAAGTGGCATGAAAACAAAGTACACATGCCAACATAGGAAGCAGAAGAGTCTAGGAAAACATTTTAATTATGTTTATGCTTCCTGTGAACATAATAATAAGTACAGACAAGCAAATAGGCAGCAACAAAACTCAGGGGGTTTATTTGCAAACTGCTGTAAAGTTAAGCTAATTAATTAAGTGCAATTGATATCCAGTTGCATTATCCTCAATAGGACAGAGGCAGGATTTCATTAACATGGACATTTGTTTCAACTGTATTTCTACATCAAAGAATCAAGACCTCTATTAAAAATTAAAAAAATATTTTCTCCAAACAAAAATATTATTGCAATATGAATAGCAAAAATGATACTTTGTTAATTTTAGGCCAAAAAAATGTTTGCTCAGTTTTAAGCAGTGTTTCTTCTAATTTAAACAAATTTACATATTCTACTGGCAATAATTGTGAAAAGCAGAAAAAGTAGGTTTCAGAAATTATAGGTAAGGACAAAACCAAGGAAGCCATTCTGGTACAGGGGAGATTGATTTTTGTCACATTGCAAAAAAGATGATTTTCTGTTTATGGCATTTTGCACTTTCTATTAGTACCACAAAGTTCTCATACATCCCAGAACACTCTCACTGCTTAGAAACAATCATAGAAAATTTCCAGAAATGCTGACTGCATCCCATAGTGACTATTTCCCTGGAAGTCATTTATTACAACATGTTGTAGAGCACTGTACCAGACTGCCATAAGAACATACATAATCCTTGAGTTGTATTAACAGTCACTGCTAACGTTAACTAATTCCCCTAGCTCAGGGAGAGATCCAAAATCCACACTTTGCTTTGCAAGAAACAGAAGTATCATACTCACACTCAGAAGTCAACCACTGATAATTGATGGAAGCCCATGGGTACCAATCGACTCCAAATCTCCAATCATTCACATCTCTCCTTTATACCCGCTATTCTAATTCCCACATGATGCTCATTTTTGCATTTCTCAGTAGCCATTTCAAAGCACTGAATGCCAGGCTTAAACTTATACATATCAAGAAGTTTTGTCCATAAAGGATAGTGGGAGTTCCATCTGTAAGTCTTCACAAAATACTGTGGTAATCACTGCTAATCAGCCATGTTTCCAATGTAGTTAATCTAAATAATTCCACAAACAACATTTGCAATGTTCTGACAGGTGGCAAATGTTCGGCAGCTATGTTTAGCACATGCTGGATAATCCAAGTTCTTAATACAAATTAAATTAGTAATTTTGACTCATATAAAGGGAAAGGAAAGGAAAAGAAAAAGGGGTTTAAAATCCATCTCAACTGTAAGAGGAAAAAGAGTGTATCATGCAGGACTGCTATAAACTTACAGGAAGAGGTGCTTCCTTAATATTAGTTATCAAAGTACTTTTTCCAGTTTTGTACTACCAGTGTAATTACTAAAGCTTTTCTGTTGTTCAGCACCGAGGAATCTTTTGGTAGTGTATTGCTGCTACAAGTGTTCCTACATCATCCTCATTAAAGAGTTAGAAAGGAAACACATTAGTTGATACATTACTGTCAGAATAGTCCCTCAGGGAAAAAACAGACCTACTTTTTCCTTTATGAAGGCTTCTATACTTTCCTCAAACTTCTGTAGGTTTTATTAGCAGAAATTCTGGTATTGGCTCCCTTTGGGAAGGAAATGCTCAGTTTGATTCTCCCAGAAAAAGTGTCATAGTTATATTTATGTTCTTTGGATAAAGTAGAGTGACAGGAAAATTAAATATCTTCCTACTAAAATCTCAGATTTCTGTTGCATAAATTTGAATATTTTATCTGCTAATGTTACTATAGTGCCTTATGCTTTCCAGCTCTGATGTTTTCTCCTCTTATGCAGCACAGTCACTCTTTCACATTAGAAGACCAGTGAGGAGAATGCTCATCTGCCATGGATTATGCAAATTGTAATCCAAACAAAATTTAGCAGCAGACTGACTTCCTTGGAGATGTTACAGCCTAAGACTCACATAAAAATTAGAACTGAATGCCCACAACTGAAGCATTTGGCTGAAATGCTGTGGGTATTCTCTCTCTTTTCTTTTTTTTTTTGTTCTTTCCTTTTTATTTCCCAAAAGAAAAATATGGAAGTCCAAAACTTTCTGTAAAAATCTAAGTCTTTTATGATACAGGTGGATACTAGTCATGTTATTGCTGTGATTACTAGCATGGCATTTGATAAAAAAAAGAAACTGAGTCATTAAGGACAGTCTTTGCCTAGGGTCAGCCACTGAAGTGGTGGCAGAATGGAAAGCTGAGACAAACAGCTGGAAGCATTGGTCAGAGACAGTGGGCTGAGGAGAGGAACAGCCTGTACAAGCCACAGTTCTGACCAACACAAACAGCTCTGGAACTGCATTATAAACTTTGTGTCTTGAAACAGCCACTTCAATGCTCCTCACTGGCAACTTTTCTTGCTATGTTGTGATTTCCCACACCCTTGCCCAAATAATATCTTTTTTCTAATGAGGAAGAAGCATTATTTCAAAATGTTCTCTGCCTTTATTCCTCTGAAAAGCTCTTTCCTTTGTCCATCTTCTAGACAGCTATTTAGAGGAGCACAAATGCTCAACAGAGATGCAAAACACAAGATCAGTATTCCTCATCGGTATACGCACACATACCACGAGATCC
This sequence comes from Bombycilla garrulus, assembly GCA_013400315.1. Classification (NCBI taxonomy): domain Eukaryota; kingdom Metazoa; phylum Chordata; class Aves; order Passeriformes; family Bombycillidae; genus Bombycilla; species Bombycilla garrulus. The sequence continues at coordinate 54,111 of VXBU01019430.1, read as the reverse complement.
TTGCTAGATGACAAGCAGGCACAAGCATATCTGGGTGATACCACATTAAGATAACTTTTTCTGCTGCATCGTGGCAATTTAAATGTTCTATAAAAGATTTGCTTTTAAGTGCAAGCTTATTTGATTACCCTTTCCTTTCCTCGTGTCTAACATAAAAAGCAGATTCAATCCGGAGGTATCAAGCCATGGTAGAAATTCCATAGATTCCCCTCTCTTGCAGGATCTCAGAGTGTTAGTAAACATAACAGACAACCAATCAGTCAGGCTACAGTAACACACACATCTCCAGAAGGCAGTGAGAAAGCTTTAAATAAAACATAGTATCAGCCTTCAGTGGAGGCATTGAGACAAATGCCAGGAATGTGAAAGGTGTCGCTGGGATTACCATTGACGTGCTAATGGTTGTTCAAGCAATCTCTGAGCCTCCTTCTCTCTGACTCACTGTCTCTTCGGAGGCTTCTCTCACGTCATTGAGGGACTGAGGGTTATTCACAGATCACTGACAAAAAGCAAGATTTAGCTTCCTGCTTGCATTCCCCTGGTCGTAGGAACAGGATTGAGGTCACTTCCAAGCAGCCTTTGAGCTTTTTATCAATAGATCCAAGGAAAAAAACAAACAAACAAACAAACACCACAAAAAAAACCCAAAAAAAACCACAAAATAAAACAAAACAAAAAAAACCCCACAAACACCCCAAAAACCACCCTAGATTACCTTCTGCTCTCCTGTTTCTACCTCCCACTTCCACCTCCATTCTCCACACACCTCCCTCCCAAAATCAGTTCTGTTTTGTCCTGTTTTCCCCACAGGGTTAAAAATTACCTTGATCCCAGCAAAAACTGTTTTATGGTTTCCAACTATTTCCAGAGGCTTTTCACTAATAATACAAGATTAAATATGTACATAAAGCTCCCAAGTGTTACCTGAGAATCCAGCTTCAGGATAATTACTATAGAAATTTTTTTGTTCCTACTAGAAACAGAGGAGCCCCAAGTCAGTGTGAGCATTTTCTTACCCAGCTGTTTCTAATTGCACTTTCCAGGGTTCTGTGGTGCTCATATGCTTTTCATACCAGCTCTGCTGCAGGAAGTGCTTCAGGTACTGCCAGCACCATGTCCAAGTTACCACTGCCACTCATTCAAGTGCAGCACTGTTGTTGAGTTTTTAAACTGAATTCCATGGGTTAGTCATATTTTCATTGTAATTATTAGGTTAAGGTAATAAATCCCCAAATGAGACAGGCACCAAACACTACAGGCCCAATGCAGGTACTATTGCATTGCTTTAGCTGACCACAGTGAATTTTTTCCCTCTTCCATGTGGGAAAAACCTGTACTGAAAAATATATATTTATACCAAGATATATTTATACCAAGTACTAAGAGTACTATGGGACTGTAATGAGTATAGTTAGAATCTACATGTCAATGTAGTATAATATTTATGTGCAGATTAAAAAACAATAAGAGAAGATTATTTTATCAGAGATTATAAAAATGAAGACCTCATCCCATATCTTAATGAATAAAATAAGCTATTAATCTGACTTCAGCACATGCAAGCAAACACATCACAGGTGCATTTCATAGGACTTTTACACATAATTTTCCTAACAACTTCATGTGTAGTTTCCCCTATATTTCCTTCTCCACATCTTACTTCTTCTCCTTCCATTGCTTTTATCCAGGTACCAATTTTTCATCTGTAATCCTTGTCAGAGGTTGCAATGTTCTAACTGTCAAGATGGAACCTTTTTCCACTCACAGCTTTCTTAACCAGGAGCACACTTACTCCAGCATGGTCTGGTATTCCCTGATGGCTCAGCTAATTCCTCACAAAAGCCTATTCCCTCATGCTTGATTTCACAGAGCAAAATTATTATTTTTCTCCAGAGATAACAATTTCTATTGTTTGCCAAGAACTTTTGTTTCAGAAGGCAAGCCCAGTGAATGATAACATAAAAAGTGCTGGAATCAGGCAATAGAGAGTCAAAAATGAGGCACAGACTGTAAAATAGCAAGGGCAAGAGTATTAATAGACTTCATCTGCTTAAGCCTTTTTGTTTGCTAATACTGAAATGGAGATGATGACCTAGAGATAAGCTGGTCAGCAGAAAAAAACACTCAAGACTTTAACATGTTAAACCACTAGAGAAAAATTTTCCAGATTGTACTTCCTAGCACCCCAGCACAGCCTATTAAAGGTGGCAATGAAGCAGACTGGGGAGGATTCTATTTTTCATCTCCTACAAAGCACTCTGCAGAAGAAAAATACTATGCCAGGTTCTCAGTTTACATTTTGTGACAGGGTGATGCTCTTAAAAATTAGTTGTACCCTCCACTGGAAGTATAGTTTTCTACTGTCATAACTAAATCTCCTGAAATAACAAGTCAGTTTATTCTCACACCCTACAGTTCTCTCTGGTAAAGAAATTCCAAAATATTTTTGTCTTTTTTCTTCCTATTTCCAACACTTGTGACACTTGTACTTTATAAGATAAATATTTGAAAAGGAAGATGTCTCCACACTACAGAAACACACTTTTATCACACTAGCTTTTAAAAGCAAAGTTCAGTTCGGAAAAGAAGGAGAAATCGCATCATCAGAAAATTACTTTGGATAGTCCTGTACATGAATTATTCATGCTCTATTTTATAGTCCTCTTTATTCTCCAAGAAAAATCAAATGATTCAGCAAGCCTATGATTTTCTGTATTAATCAGATGTCTGACAGTATGCTCAGGCCTGATGATGGGCCAAAGAAAAAAATACTTCTTTATGTGAGCTAACTGCAAAGACTCTTGATGAATCCCACTCAGTTGCATGTCTTGATGTAATATGTTCAAATGCAACATAAATACATCAGTGAAACTGGAAAAGTCTGTATAATGATGTATAGCCTAAACTCTAAGATATTAAGGATATTTCCACCAAAACTATCACATACAAAATGAACTATAGCTTTCAATCCTTCTTGAAAAAAATATTTTATTTCTTTCTTTCAACTCTATTAATACAGCTATCATAGTCTATGCTTTTCTTTTCCAGTATGTTCCACACATCACCACTATCTATAGTCAAGGACAAAGATATACACATATGCCTCAAAATGTCACATATTTCAATATATAATGGTCAAGCTATCTTTACATCAATTCTGAAAAAAAAAGACTTTCAGGTTTGTTTAATTATTATTATCTAACTTGCTGAGGATCCCATTACATTGTGTTTTACAAAACCATCAGTAATACAGGAAAACAGAAAAACACAGCACATTTTTCCAGAACAACCCAGAAATTCTGTAGGATAGCCTATATTGTTATATAATCTGTATATGGTCAATAGAGCCAACACTGATTGAGGATCTTCCAAATCCTTAATTTTTCGTTCATTCTTTTTCTCATACTTTGGTGGTTACAGGAACCTTTATTACCTCATCTGCCAGTATTTGGTAGAAATGCTTCAGTTCTGTTAGTAGCACACTGTAGGTAATAGTAGGGCTTAAGCACATAAGGAAAAATTGTTATTCTTTACAGCAGAGGCATAAAATCAGGTATAAACAATAAGTTTTTGCATGGATTTTTTTTTTCCCTGTACCACACAGGAAGATTTTTGAATAGCAAAACCAAAATGAAAACAGCATCTCCATATTTAGGATATGAAGAAAGTTCAATGATACCACTCAACTAATCTAAATCTCCCTGTGGTCATGGGAGGGTGTTCTGCTGGAGCCTAGCTCATGCCGTACTTGTCCATCTGCTTTCTTTACACCTGATCAAGCAGCAGCCAGGGGACCCAGTCACCATTTTCATAACAGCATGACGTTCTATCAGATCAGTTGTAACAAAAAACTCTAATCCTGAGTGTGCCTACACAGGAAGTTAGGCTAGTAAACCTTCACAATCGGCTTAAAATTCATGGTCTGGGTTTTATGAAAATCAATAGATGTCCTTGACTAAGCAGGGCGTTTTTCTAATGCTGATGCTGAAATTAACACTTTTATGTGGTTGCACTTCTGAGATAGGTATGACAGATCATACAGATTTTGAAATCCCATTGAAAAAAATAAATATACATCCCTGTCATCTGATTTGAATCCATGTTACAATATTTGTAATTTCCTATATCCTGTGTAAGATAAAATAGCAATATTAGAACCTCACTATATTAAAAAATAGTAAATAACTGACAAGGAATGACAGGTTACTGCAGGAAAAAAAAGGCCCAGTATGATTGTCAGTTTGCACTTCACTGTTGCAATATTTGCTGCCTATTGAAAATAACTGTTGTGATTTGACAATTTTTTTCATATTATAATTTTTTTTAAATAGTCTATAAAATACAAGATTGAAAACAAACCTAAAACATTTTCCATTATTTTTAAGAACACGGGCTAGTCAACACAGAGCAGATTCAATTTGGTTTCCCCTTTTTGGCCTTTATGTACCAGCAACATGTTTAGGAACGTAAAAAGAATAGAAGCCAGTTAACATCGAATTTCTAACTAACACTTAAAATCTGACTAACCCATGAAGCAGGCAGAATTATTGGGGGCAACATACGATAGACATGGAGTGACTGAACTCAGCAGATTATAAAGACACCCACACACAAGGAATGGAAGAGAAGACATGGAATGCAATGCGACAACAGGAAGCCTTGGTACAGGAGACTCAATTGTAGCTTTTTTGTTTTGCATCTGAGGAACTACTCCAGGAAAGAGAAGAGCAGGAAAACAAGGCACTTTTAAAATTAAAGCCAACCCATACACATAATAAATATTTAATGTTCATTTTCAGCTATGCCCTTTGTTTCCTGTTCAGTGGCTGAGCTGGACACAGCTACCATTCCCGGACCATCCTAAATTGCAAATCCTCTACTGCAGGCAGTGTAAAGAGTATAAGGATCTGAAACACAGCAAAAGCAATCACTTCCTTGCTTAATTCACACAGTTGGTACAACAGTTGTATTGTGTTAGTTACAGATTTATTGCTGGCTGGAGGGCACCATGGTCTCGGATGAAACGGACTGATCAACAGACAAGGATATTGGAGGACAAATGTTTGCCTCAGTGGCTGTCAAGAAGACCTGACAGAATTAATTGCCCTTCAGTAGCTCATTACAGATTGAGAAGGTGCAGATCATTCATCCTTGAAGCATCATCATGAGGAAAAAACAAATTAAGTTATTAGTGGCAGTTATGAAGAAGAATAATGAAAATCAGCAGAGTAAGAAACTTTATGAGAAAGAGCACAAAATATACATACAACATGTGCTTTCTTTAATCTCTTAAAACCATCACTTCAACACCGGCTATGTTATGTTAATTAATTGATACTAGAGTTCACAGTTATGGCATTTCTTGGCAAATTGTGTGAAACATATGTCTGAGCCTGAAGACGCTGGCTTCTATTTTTCCCCCAAATAGTGAGCTTTTAGCATTCTTTCTGCTGCTAACCTATTGAATTCTGCTGCCATTTTCTCTTCTGTTGTCTCAATGTTAAATCACAAAATATATTGTTGGTAGGCTGAGACAGAGTAGATGCAATAGTCCAAACTAAGAAGAGAAAAATATTAATTGAAGCATGAAAAGACTCCCTTTTGTAGCATTGCTCATTATTACCCCCCCACCCCCAACAAATGCTGTACTAAAGGAGAGGTTGCTGGAAATATTTTCAGCAACTGAGGAGCAAAAAAGGATAGTTTGTGGAAAACACATACAACAGGGTTAGGAAGGGATGTGTGGTTCCATATTTTGTTAGTTTATTTTGTTACTGTTAGAGCTAATTGGAAATTGAAATCTGTTTTCCAAAAGGACATATAAGCAAACTTAAATGATCCTTGTGGGTCACTTCCAAAGGATTTCCTTTGATTCTATGATCTCTCTCCCAGATACTACTGTATTTTTGTTATTGAAATTATGTTCTTGAAGTGTTTAAGGAGGAACATTTTAGGTGTATCTCAAAATCCACTGTCAGACAAGCAGTGGTGCAGATCACTGTGGCCCAAATTACATTATCACCCTGCTAAAAAAGCCTAATAAACAAAATATGCCAGCAAAACAAGACTGAAAAATAAGCTCTGAAACAGTGCAAAAACAAGTGCTAAAACTTCTTTGGCCTAAATCAAAACGTTTGTGTGCTTGTCTTGTAAATTTTCCTCGTAGATGGTGGCTATATCTTGAGCTGAGTAGTATTGTCTGTGTTAGTTTGCATTTGCTCCATCAGCAAGGGGTTGGAGCTGCACAAGAAGCTGGGAGGGGACAGAGCCAGGACAGCTGACCCCAGTTCACCTGAGGAATAAAGGGAGACATTCAGTGGTGGCATTTATCTTCCCAAGTTACACATGATGGAGCCGCTCTTTCCTGGGGATGGCTCAGCTCCTGCTTGCCTGTGGGAAATAAATTAATTCATTGGGGTTTTTTTCCTTATATATGCAGCTTTGCTTTACCTATTAAAGTGTCTCAACCTACAAGCTCTCTCCCTTTTACTCTTCTGCCTCTCTCCCCACCCCACTGCTGCAGGGAGTGAGCGAGCAGCTTGGCTGGGCTTGGTTGGCATCCAAGGTTAAACCACAACAGTTTGTTTCCAGGAGACTGGGAATCTGACATACTAGCTTTACAACACTAAGCTGTTTAGAACCATGCTTTCACTAAATTTGCCATACTGATTTTTACAAAGCAGAGAAATATTTGCTAGGAGAAATATCCCCACTTATAGAATATGCCAGGCAATGATTACAAGGAGAAAATAGGCCAGCTTCTCTGTTTTGTAGAACTTTGGCAAAACTGTTCAGTGATACTGCAATAAGTGCTGGGAAATTTGAACTATAAAGCTAAAGAAAGATACAGTGAGCTCAGAGCAGAGTTAGAAGCTGGCAGAGAAAAGGGAAAAAAATTTAAAGATTCAAGAAGTCGTTTGGTGAACAATGGAAGGAGTTCTAAAAACATGGGTTATGTGCTAAGTTTCTTCTGATGTTTGAGTGGTATAGTTAACAAGCAGGATGATTTAACATTGAAAATTATATAATTCAAAGTAATTTAATGAACTTCATAAATCCCAAAAGAGGCAAGATATTAGAGAAGAAAAAAATCTAGTAATCAAAACCTTGAGGGGTATCCTACTCTAATGCAAAAACCTATTTCTATGTTATGCACAAGGCTAGAATGCAGCAGACCTGAAGTCACTTATCAGGTCTGTCTGCTATATGTATTATCATCAAGCCAAGGAGAAGATCATCTCTCTTTGCTTCTGTTGTGCTTCTCTAAAATAGGAACACTGTTGTGGCCACATTTTCAATTTTTATTTTATCTATTTAGACTGTAAACCCTTCAGGGGAAAAATTACTTCATGCAATGTGTTCATAGAATACCTTGCACAGTAGGATTCTAATTTCAGTTGATCTCTCCAATTGCTGCCATAATACAAATAATACAATATAATATATTAAGACCACCAAAGAGCAGCCCTCCAGTTTAATAAATGTAAATCCTCACTGGAAGTTAAATCTACTCTGGACTTAGAAATAGAATATATATTTCAGGGAATAATCCTTAACCAGTATGGGCATAGCTGACCTATTTTTATCTCTAGCTCCATGAATCACAGAAGTTAAAATGGACATATTACAGTATCATATTTCTATTTTGAATGATATAATAGAAGTAGAAATCTTTTGAAGTTCCTTTCCTTTCAGGCAAAGCACTCTACAAATTAAGTCAAATGTAAGGTGCTTATCTTTGAGATATGGAATAAAAGCTGTTGACCTTTTAAACCTAAAATCTTCGTGAGCTTAGGTATGGCTTGATCTAATTATATTACAATGGCTAGAAGGTAATCTCTTATGTATGCTGTCTAGACACATCATCTCTTATCAGAAATCTTGGGGAAAAATGGGACCTATAGCAAAGCAGTGCTATAGCAATCTTTGTTGAAAGACCAGGATGCCATGGCTTCACAACAGACAGCAAGAGATGCATGACATTGCTAAGCAACGCTAGGAGCTGGTGAGGTTTTCCCTGGCTTCATATGGTGTGGTAGTTAAGGAAGTAAGAGCAAGAGAAGAAAGACAAAAAGCAAGCGAATGAACTGAAGTGCGCAAGAAATAAAGCACACAAACAAATGGAAATGCAGGAAAAAAAAGTGTGAATTAACAAAGTAATTGTAGGATGTCAAAACTGCTATTCCAGGAAAGAAATAATATAATTTTGTAATTAAAAGCAATAACAATCCATATTTTTATCCATGGATTTCTCCAGCTAAATTTTCATCATCCTATATTCCTTTAAAATTTGTAATCACATATGGGTTGGAAAGTGCCTCCTAAAGTAAACTGCTTTAAAGGAAATCACAATTTGTTAAAGCTCTTCTCTTGAAGTGAGGCTAGAGAATGTTTGAAAACCATAGAAGTAGGTTCAAATGTGATTGACAGAATGTTTAAGCATTTCAAAGAACAGAACAATCTGATAAATGGTAAAAATATTCTCTTTGACAGCTTGACAAGTTATTTTCACTCTAGAAAACAGAGATGTTTATTTTTCTCCATCTTTTCTCTCTATAACATAAGTTCTCAGATGATAAGTAGATCTGTCTCCATGAGTAGATGCTCCCATGTTTTCTTCTTTTTTATCAGAAGTATTCACTACAGCTCATTTAATCTCCACACTGCCACTGTTGTTAAAAGTCTTCCCACCAGAAGAGGCTCAGCAGATAACATTTGAAAATACAGCTTGAATTTTTCCTGAATCCAATCAAATCCATGCTCATGTGCCAGCAAACCTAGTCTGGAACAAAGATATCATACCAGTATGCCATCAACCTACTCATAAAAGGGCATGTTACACTGCCTAAATAAAGCCTTCCTATTCCCTTCTTCCACTGAGATTATCCTCAGCTCTCTCTAAAGCCTCTGACTTCTGTGCAGTTTTTGTCTTCTGTCAATGACATTTGGTAAAAGGTTAATGAGCAATCCCAATCCATCTCTCATGCAGCAATGAGGAGGTGTGCTGTCACCTTGTCTACACGTAATTCCTTTCAGGGAATATATCCCGACCTTGTTTCTCCTGGAGTGCTTCCCAGATAAACTAAAGCCATCACACAGATGGCAACAACACTACTGTCTCTTAGTTCCTCCAGGAGAGATCCTTTGCAACCCTTGATCCTATGATGCAAAGGTTGATGTCCAGTATTTCTCATTGTAATCTAAAATAGTTAAAGAAACCATCCAGAATAAACGATTTAAGATGTCATTCTAACAAACATTAGGTGTGCATAACCACTGCAGCAGTCAAAACACAATCTCACTTACCATTAGTACCCCATTTGACAAAGATTTTTCTAAAAAAAAAAAACAATTTAGTTACTGAAAAATTAAAATCTTAGATAAGAAAACAATGTATCTAATTGACACAGGAGTCTATATCTGTATGTCATTTTAAATCAAGTAAGTCTAAATTTCTGGTTGTGAAAAACAGAGTTCACTGTCTTGGTAAGATTCAGAAAGGTTTAATAAAAAGACAATAGGAGACAAACATAAAGCAAAAGAGTTACATACGGCCGGGTGCCTTGGGTTCCTACCAAGGAGCACACACTACTTCAGAAAACACTTCTTTAAATGCACAGACATGTTGGATATTCATAAACCCTCATGCATCATTCAAAACATTCTTTTGGGTCCCCCCTCTTACCCCACCTGTACCACCCCCCCTTTGTAGATTTTGCATTCTTCATTCCAGTCGCTCTCCTGGTATCCATCAGTCTGGTTTTACTGCTTCTGATAAAGGACCATCAAAACCCTTGCCTTGATGCTCAGGTGCTTCTCTTCCAGGAATGCAAGGAATTCCCTGCTTAGCTTTCACCACTCCCAGTTCCATGAGCAGGAAAAAAATCTTGTTGTCCCTTACATTATTATTCTATCTAACATTACACACATATATATAGCATTTATTTTGATAGTTGTGAAAAGCTAACAACCTAATATGCACTTATAACATGGTTTTCTACTGCCTTGGAAACTTACAACAACGTATGAAATTAACACCCTTTAAAAAGAGCATTAATTATAGACTAAAGAAGCCACAATTTCAGTGCCTTTAAACTGTTTCCCACCTGATTCATCACCCGGAGGACAAATAATCTTGATATACAAGAAGCAGTTACAAGCAGACTCCTGCGTTGCAAACCAGTAAAATAGTACTACTGATAAAGCTGTCACTTCTTCAATTATTTTTTGTGAGAAGTCTCTTCTTCTACACAGTTTTCTAGGAATTTTCAGTCTTTAAGTGCCTGTGGTGAATATCTTATTTTGTAATGCCTGTCATCCCAGAAGTTGTAAAAGAATAATTTTACAACTTCTGGGATGACAGGCATTACAAAATAAGATTGTATAAGTCTTATTGAGAACATGCTTCTTATTTCTAATAGCTAAAAAATATGCTCTATTAGACTAAGAACACTCTACTTGTGTATCTGGCATTATTATTCAGTATTTTAAACATAATGCATTTAGAGAAATTTTACTTTCTTGTTTGAATGACCCTAGCCCTTTTTTTTTTTAATTTTATTGTACCATGCCTTTAAAGATCTCAATAATACTGTTATGTCAGAGATTTATCCTTTAATGAAGTCCAGGAATTATGTGAGAAACTTTGTCCAGGGTTCTCTTGACTCATTTGGGAAAAGGAAAAGGGTTTTTGGACCACAAGAGGGAGCTCATATTTTTCTGTTATGTGCACAGCAATGTGCTGAGACAGAGTGAAGAACTCACTTAAAATACATCCGGCATAGCAATGAGAAAAATCAGATATATTTTAATAAACAAACTGGTTACAGATGCAAGTTTGAATTCCAATTAATCTTAGTTAAGGACTTCTACAACGAAACCAGGATTGTCCCAGATTTTGTTCAAGGACATACAATGCCACTTTTTAAACTGTGTTTTTGACAGTAAAAATATGTAAACATGTATCCTGATACTCTTCTATAAGTAACTTCATGGTTTCAGTGAAACCATTTATGGGATAGCAGAGGTCTGCCATGATGAATGATGGCTCCAAAATTCATTGTACCTCGATACATAAAAGTAACAAACAAAAGCTAATATTCCTAGAATAAATCTCACAGTCCCCATCAAGCCCTGCTGTGTGTAGATTGCACTAGCAGTAAAAGAGATCCTAGATGTTTTGGAGTGCTCTTGAACCATTTCTAATCCAAAAGCAATAGTTAACAAAAGAACAATGGAAAGAAAGAAAGTGAGCTTGGTCTGAAGACACTGGTCACTGAGCCTCCACCCAAGAAAGCCTTACTCCTATGCAGCCTAGAGAGGACTGCTCCAGAAAGCTGGGAAAGGTGCTGGGAACACTGGAAGTAAACTACATAACCAAAATCCTCCTTCTCCATAGCTGAACTATTTTCTGAAAACAATTTTCTGATCCTTAGGCCTGTTGGATCCTAAATGTCTTGAACTAAGAGACTTTTATCAGTTCCCATGTTCTCCAAATTTCATACTTAGAAAAACTTTCAGATATTTTCTGACACTTAGACAACTCTTTTCACTTTCTATTTTCATCTCATTCCTCACAGGTCTACACATCTTCACAGGCAATCCTGTTCCCTTTGTCTTGCTTTCATCTCTTTGAAAGAGACAGGTCTTCCTCATTTATCCATGGACATCCACACACAAACACACCATATGCCTGAAGGGCCCTGGAGGTGTGGAGGACATAGGATGAAGATTATAACTGGGAAACTGGGAAACATCAAGAAATTGTTTCAAGCTCAAAATTAAGCAGGGGGGCATTTAGATCTGGGGGGGTTTTTTGTGGC
>VXBU01019430.1:6844-33652 GCA_013400315.1 Bombycilla garrulus | reverse complement strand
AACCTCATTTTCTGGGACTTCTGCCAGTTTCTTGGCTCTTCCGATAAGATGTCCTTGAGCCGCGGCTTCAGAAATGGGAGATTCTCCACGCCGGAGAAAGGGGGAATTCTTCTGGCAGGCTGGGGCCAGTCCATCTCTTCGTTCCCCCCTCTCCCTACCGGGACAGTTCCCTCTGGGGGGGGCTCTCCCAGCCCGGCCCAGCATGTCCCAATCTCCCCCCCACCGGACACTGGGGGGAAACTGGGCCAGGGCATGGGGCATCGCTCTTCCTTTCCATGCTTCCCCCACTCCCTGCCAGGACAGGTCCCTTGGAAGGGCTCTCTGCATGGCCCAGCCCCGGCCTCCCCCTTTTGTAGGCCTCTGTGGACTTGGCGGGGGAAGCTGGGCCAAGGGCACGGCCCGTGTCTGTACCTGTTCAAGGCTGGAAACAAAACAGAGCGATTCCCGGGCAGTCCTGTGCAAATGTATATCCTACCGAGATGAATTTCACTTTTGATTGGCTCATTTCCCTGTCTGTCTTTAAATTTGGCCCACAATTGGTGTTGCACTGGGCTCATGGGAAATCCACAGGCACACCTCTCTTCCAGGGGTGGCTATTTTCCTGCCCACCAAAATGTCAATCAATCTCAAACCAGCACAAGCATAAAATAAATTATTCCAGAAAAAAAAAAAAAAAAAATCAACAGGTAATTTCATTCCATGAAATATTAGTGCAATAACTACCTAAAGAAGATAAATTGAAGGTGCATTAAGGAGGTGACATCAGGTCCAAGACTTAACCTTGGACAAAAGTATTTGCAAAAATTATTCTCGATTATTAAATGTGAAGTTCTATGATATTTCTAGGAGATTGTAAATTCTTTTTGTTTGTGGTAATCACCAGCATTTTCAAGCCAGCTGAAACTGGATATTACACAAGAGGTTTGGATTGTAACTGCCTGCTTAAATTGCTCTCTATAAACCAGGCACTGTCTTACAATTTCCATGATAAATGTCTCTGCTATAGGCACTGTATCTAGTACATGTGGGCTGCTTACCTGGGAATGTTCTAGGCTTTATACCTAAGCTCCTCATCAAAGCAACCTATTTCTTTTGGTCACTTTTAATTTTAGAAATATTTTTTACATAAACATCAGAATTATTTTTGAAGTGTAGCATGTTTCAGCAGGCCTTTTTGCAGTTTCAGAAGGTGTCTGCACTTAAGTAGTCTGTTATGTAGATGCATCTAATTGCTGCTGCTTCCCAGACTGTAACAAACTCAGCACAGCAAGCATTGTCTCCAGCCAATTAATCTACCACTTACCATAACATTTTGTATAACATCCTGCAGTAGAACTTACAGACACTGCTCTAGATCCCTCATAATTTTAAGATTTGATTTTTCAGATACCTGTCAGAAGAGATATTGCTAAACCAATAAAGTATGCCCATTCTGAATGACTGTGATGCACTGTCCAGTGGAGATTTTTTGCCAATAGTTCAATTCTTTGTTCTTTAAATTCAAATAGTTCTTAGCACTGGACATGCAGTATTGCACCCAAAGGAGTACGAACAGAATCCAGATATAGGAAGAATATATAAGAAGCCAGATAAGATTTTTTCTTTTTATAAGCACTGAGTGTTTAGTTAGGTCCTTAGTTCTGTCTTACTCTCCTGTATAACCCTAGATGCAGAGCTTGAGTAACTCCTGTGTAAAGCAGAACAATACATCCCTGTCTTGGCACGTACTACATGCCTGCTCACTTCAAAGAGGGAACTCTTCTGTTCAAAGTCCTCTCCTCACTAAATTCATCTTGAACTCAAACTCTTAAAGAAAGTATGTCAGCAGCATTCACCAGGCATATTGGCATTACACAGCACCAAAGTGAGTTTCAAACCTCAATCACTAATGCATATATGAATTTAATGAGCTTTTATCAGGAGGTCAGTAATACTGTTCCCATGTCACAGGAGAAAAACCAAGATGCAGAAAGGAAGTATCATCTCCTTTTTAAGGTCATTCAGTGTTTCACTGGCAAACTTGGGTAGAAACTTGGGTAGCACTCCCTACTCTACTCCAGCCAGTCCTGATTATGATCACATGAAGAATAGCCTTCACCAAGCTCATCAAACCAAAATCTCGGCACTCCCCCAACACAAAAGTCTAGCAAAGGGCACTTACATCACAGGATGAGTGAATAATAATGAAAATACTGAAATTACAAAAATAGGCTTTGTAGTAACAAAGAAAGCCATTCTATATTTTAACATTCAGGCATTCTACTTGAGACATTCCTAAAAATAATCATACTGTTGTCACCGTTTTTCTTGGCTCATGGGATGACAAGATAGAAATACAGATAACTGAAGCTTCAGCTGGGATGGTGCCTTGAACTACTGCTGTATGTTTGTTCCTTCTCAAAGCTCATGGCCAATACTAATCAGGACAGGATATATCATGCAGAAAAAAAATGCAGGAATGCCACTGGTACATTAGGAGCTCCCCACAGCCAGAAGAGTCAAACTCAAATTGCTTAAAATTGAAGACTTCACAGTCACAATTATCTGTAGCTTCTTACAGATAAGAATATTCACGATTTCCTAATTCCACTGTCAACTGCTTGGAAGAGACCTTTGACTATAACTTTGTGTGGGAGTAAGTTGAAGAGTTACTTAAATAGCAATACCAAACTTAACAGCTCAGCAACCTGTGAACATTCTTTAATCTTGATCCAATAGTCAAATCATGGCCTAGATAATAGCACCATGGGTATATTTTGCATTCATTTAGGGTTCTCCACCAGTACTGGAACAAAGCCACTCACAGTACTCCATCATCAGTACATCCTTTCTCCCTTAGTCTCAGTGTTCACCTCTCCCAGCTCTCTACATTTCCAGACACAAAGACAGAACTTTCATTAGATATCAAGGATGAAGCTCCAAAAATAGCTATCTGGTCCACCGTGAAAGTCATAGCAAAGCTGTGGTTGTAAAATCAAAGTGCTAAAACAGCTGATCCACAAAATATAATGTGTTGAGAAGGAAAGCAAGGAAAAAAGAAAAGGAAAAAAGTAAAAAACAACATCACCACCATCACCAACAACAAAAAAGAGCCACCAAACCCTGCCCCTACAAAACAAAACAAAAGAAACCAAAACAAAAGAAAAGAAACAAAAAACACACACACAAGAAACTAAAAAAAAATCCTTAAACAAACCACAAGAAAACCAACTTCTTTACTCAGGTTCCTGAGTGTCCCCTATCTTGGCATCTAAACAGACAGCTTTTCTTTGTAATCAACCTGCCACTTTCTTGTGGCTGTTCATGAACTGTCATTTCACAGCAGGACCCCAGGCACACAAGCATTAAGGACTGACATGTGGTAAATGATAAACATGCATTTGTTTACCACAACTATGGGGCACAAAAGGGGATTTCCAGTACAGCACCAGAACACTGAGTTCTTAAAAAGCTTTCTCATGCTGCTTAAGAGCCTTTCTCACACAGAAATGGTGAGAATGCCAGGCCCTTAAAAATTCAAGATTATTTCACTTTTTTTGTATTCATAAGGCAACACATCTCTGTATTTTTCTACTACGTAACAGTTTCTTTTAATAGCATCTTTTTGTCCAGCCTTATGAGAAAGGAAATGCATTCCTTTATAGGACAATGGAATGCCAATGATTAATTCATATGAAAGCCAAAAGAGGATCAGATGGTAAAAAGCATGTGGTTTTGCACTGCGTATATACAAGACTGCAGTACATTAAAGAAAGGGTTTCATTTGTTGAGAATGTACTACCCTAGCCCTATTTAACGAATTCTAAATTCTTAGCTAAACTGCAGTGTTATGTTTTACTGTTTCAGGTTGTATAATCAATATTTCAGAGTATGTGCAAGACATGATATAATTTTTTTTTTTTTTCCAAGGGCTATATTTTGAACTGAATGCATGTGTCCTTGCTCTTTACAATGGACTGGAAACCAAACAAGCCCTGTCAAACAGCCCTAGCCTCAGTTCAGATGGTAACAGTGCCCCGTTACAAGCCCAGACCCTATATATTGAACTGTCTTAAAGAAACTAAGGAAAGTTCAACTTAATTTACAGCACCCTGGTTTAGTAAAGATTAAATTTCCAAAAGCATGGATGACCTAAATCAAATCTCACATTGGACAGTATAAACTACTAGGGATTGTTAAAGTTGTGCCACAAAGCTGTTGCAAAATACTCATTAAATTTCCCCAAACACACAAATACAATTTTAATTCAAAAGCATTCACTTTCCCTTATGCATGAGGGGGGAAAAAAACTTATAATCATTCTCTTTAAAAAGCAACCAAACTTTAAAAGGAAAGAATTATTTTCCTGCTGCATTTTCTATGTAATCCTAGGCACAGCTATTAACACATTTCATTACACAGAATATGAAGAGGATAAAAATAAAGAGAAATTCAAATGAAGAGTTTTCAAATTTTTTGTTTTAGAATTTTGCTCTCGTTATGCCTATAGAAGGTAAAAATAAAAGATATGTAAAAGAAAGAAGCTGTTTAGCATCCTCCCCCACAATACGGGAAGATTATATGTTTCTTCTGAAAGCAGTATTTTAGCACAGTAGGATGTTCTTATGTTGTGACAAGATAATGTGTGTGTAAAGCACTCCTATAATTTAGCTGTCACACAGACCCAGCTACTCAAGTGCATGTGTGTCGAGGGAGAATTAGCTTTGAACTGAAAAATAAATCAGATGCTTTCCATTCCTAATACTGAATCAATTCTGTTTGATAAGGAATTAATCTGACCACTGTCAGAGTGTTTAATCTCTGGAATTGATGCTGGGACTGCATGGAGCCATTTAAACAGTAAAAAATTCACAGTCAAAAACTAATGTCAGTATGGATAAAAATCACTTTTTAATGGTTTTTATTTGAGTACTTCCACTTTGGAGCATCCTAGATATTTAAAGGCCATCAGGGTAACAATATCCAGCAAATTTTTCTGTGAATAAAAAAAATAGAGTACTTAAACTTGAATAGACACTAAAGTATTGGGAACTGAGAAACACATTTTCTGTAGCTTTTGTACCTTCAGTATTAGAGCTACAGATGTGAAAACAGAATTATTTTCAGAGTTATGCCTGCCAGCATTAAAAAGACTGACTTAATTTAAACTACAGCTGATAGTAGGTATTTTTTTCACTAAAATAATTCTTCCAAAAACAATTTAACTTCATCCTCTGAGTTTTTCAGCACATGCTTCTTCAGACAAATAGAAAGCAAAAGTAATTCTAATTTCCAGGAACCAGGCCACAAGAAAGGAAAAAAAATATGTTCACACTGTGGCTCTAGAGTGAAACCCTTCTCTATTTTGAGGAGCCAGTATGCTTGGTTTGAGGGACGGAGATCCTCATTTACCTCCTGCATATGCTCACTTGAATGCACAAAGTATTTCTGAGAAATTCCAGTGTTCTTTCTACCCTAAGAATGCTCCGGTCTCTCAAGTTTAGCTGCTGCTACAATTTATCTGTAACTTTTCCTTTGTCATGTGGGGAAAAAGGCTAAACATCAGATTAGAAAAAAATATCAACCTAAATAATGCCTCACTCTCAAGCCTTCCCTTCTGCCATGTACATCATAGTTCTCCAATGTCTTAGCCCTAGGCAGGCAAGTCTTTAATTAAGAGCTAATGGCAGAGTGTACCTACAGTCATTTAATGCAGCACAAAAAGTAGGACCCAGCACAACTAATGAAAATTACACTCACACTTGTTCTTAAGTAAGTACAAATTTGGCTCTTCCTGTTTCTGACCAGTCACTTTTTCTAAAGACTACTCTTATGGAGTGAAAACATCTATTTTGAGGAATGTAGTCTTTATTGCCAGTATTCCACTTGTATAAATAAGTATGCCTTACTGACTCTCCGTAGTTAACAAAAATAAACAAGAGAATATGTGCACACAGATGGCCTATTTCAGTATTCAGTGCAACTCAGGCAGTAGGGCAGAAAAAGGTGAAGTCGTAGTAGTATTTTTTAAACCTTGCAGCTAATAGAGTAGGAGTGTAGAAAAAAAAGAGGACTGTGGTGAGCAACCAAAACCAAATAATTTTACAGAAGACAGAGAAGAGAACCGTATCCTCTCTCAATATCTCTGACTGCATACATATATGTGTGGTTATTATTTGTGCTACTGAACAAATTACACCTCTGAGCATTGAAATTCCCATATTCACACTACCTTCTAAGAATTATTCTTAGATGTGAAGAGAACCATATCAATTGGGCAGTTACACACACATTATCTGTGTTTGTCATTTCAGCCAGACAAGGGAAGGCAGAGCAATATTTCACAATCCAGCCCATAAGATTATTTTTCAGAGCTACAAGAATTAACAACTTTGCAACCAACCCTTCTCTGAGGATCAGCTCTTTTCTGGTGTTCTCCAGGCAAATGACCTCTATTTCCCCAGTGATACAATTTTCCATTAATTATTTATCTGCTTTCCCTTAAGAGCCTGCATCCTTTCTTCCTCACTGTGCAGTAAGAACAACCTCTTTCCCTGTAGAAAAAAAAAATACCACCTCCTTGGCCTCCTTCAAGTACTCCTTTGCCACTAAGTTCCACCTGAAGTCGGTGATGCCGGTTCATGTTGATCAGGCAGCTGGCAAATTGCAGAGGCTCTTGGTGACTCTTGGTTGATTTTTTTCCCCCTTCCTCTGAGGAAACATCCATTTCACTTTCCTCCCTTCTCTTTCCCTGTAATCTCCATCCCCTTGCCCTGCAAACATAAAGGATGAAATAATAAATCAAACCAGAATAAAAATCCTGACCTACTTGATTCTTCCCCAAATTATAGAGAAATTATTCCTCCCTTGCTCCAATATTTGCGCAGATTTTTGTGTGTTTTTCTGTCAGTGATTGTGCATTTAGTTTTTTAATATCATTATGCTTCAGTGGTCTATCTTCACTGCCTGCTCAAATGATTCTTCTGAGGAACACTGTGATTTTACTACAATCTCACTTAAAACACAGTAGATGGGATTTTGTCTTGATCTGTACTCTTGGCTATGATTGTCAGACTGTGAAAGGACAAGTAGTAACAGGTGTCCATAGAACTATGATAGAAACTGTTTCTTTTTCTTTTTAGCTCTGAACTGAGAAATTTTTTTAAAGTGTGTATACAGTTTTGGGCCAGTTTAAAATGTAGCATTTGTGTCTCCAAAAGTCTATTATATATAAGCTGTTTATGTCTTGAAAAAACAGAAAATGGCAAAGTCAGAATCTGAGTAGGCAGAAAAACCTCAGTAGATCTGTCCACATTAGACATTCAGAAACAGACTCATTTACCTTATTGTACAAAGAGTTTAATTGCTTTCAGACCCACAGCACTGTCCAGTGATCAAAGAGAATTTAAGTACAATTACACAGTTTGAAATTAACATATTAGTTGGTCAATGGTAAAATTTCTATTCCTAACAGACTGTGAGCTGGGTAACTGAAGCAGAAATTGTAAGCACAGCACAACTTGTTTATGCACAGATAACCGAGGGCAGCCATCAGCTGCCTTTAATGGTTTGCACATGAAGAATTTGCACAATGAGGAAAGGGCTGCAAGTATTCAAAAAATATACTACAATGAAGCTGAAAACAGGCATTTCCTACTCCCTGATGGAAAGGTAACTGCAGGAGCTGAATAAAAGCAACTTACAGGATGAGAAAACCTGGGCTTACTCACTAAGTATGCAAAACATTGAATAACCAGTGTTTATTTGATGAGGGCTTGAAGTGATCAGCCACAAAAGGAACCAGTCATTATTTTACTCCAGAATGCAAAGTTTGATCATTTATTTTTGTTATTTTAAGTAAAATTACACAAACACACACACACACACAGAGATGGCTCTTTTAGAGTCAGTATTGAGTATTGTGTCAAAATTCCCAAATTTTTCACAACATCTGAAGGGCAGAGAAATGACACAGTGCTTCCCTTCAGCACCCCTAAAGTAACACATATAGACTCGACAGAATAGTTCTGCAGGACCAGAGAAAGTTACGAAATTCTGGCCCCCATTTGAGACCTTTCCAAAGGCCTCCACTTGCTCTGTGTCACCAGGGAGGGACACTTAGTCACCCCTCGATTCATGTATTACTCTCATAAAACAGCTTTAGGATTTTAGGGAAGGACAAATCACCAATCTCTTACAAGCAGCAACATGGTCTATAAATTTGCTTTACTTACACAATTTTTATAAATATAACACAAAACCACCATTTCAATAGAAACTTTTGAGCTTGCCACTTGTCTTCACCTTGAGAACAAAAGTTTTATGGACACTAAGTGCATATTAATTCACTGTTTTTGAAAAAGGGTAGACCTTTGTCAAATGAGCAACACTGTGGATCAACTACAAAAAAGTATATTTCTATTCCTAAAATTTACATGGGCAACAATACAGATAGCAAAATATTGTCATCGTACAATTATATGGTACAATTATATGGTAATGAATGACAGCCAATACTTCCCAAAAATTGATACCTGGTGTCTTGGTTTTGAAAGAGAGGTGCCTGCCAAGGAAGGCAGGAGCTTCTCTTGGAATAGAAAATGTAACCCTTCTCCCTCCAAATTATTGAAAGGGGTTCTCAGGCAAAAAAATATGAGGATAGGAATAACAGTTCTTTAATATGTAGAAACAAAATAAACTAAAACAAACAAACAACAAAAAAAACCCAACAAACTACAACCTAATAAGAAAATTAGAAAATGCAGTATTAAACAAAAAAACAAACCCTGACAGTTAGAATACAACCTGACACCCTGTCAGTCAGGGTGTCAGTAGCAGTCGGGTTGGAATGGTGGCTCCAGTTGTGCTCCTGGAGTGATAGATGGTTCTGCTGAGGCAGAGATCCTGTAGAAGGGCAGAGTTTTCTTCCAGTGGTCCAGTGGTGAATTTCATGGGTCTGGTCCTTCCTCTGGGAAATCCAGTGGGAGAGAAGGCTGCTCCTCTGGGAATCCAGTAGAAGGCAGATGCCTGTTCTGTCCAAATGCTCAGATTATATCCCGGTGGGAATGCTTGGCTCCTCTCCCTGGGCAGAGCTTCTCACAATGGGCTGATATCATTCGCTGAGTCATGTGGTGGGTCCTCACAATGGCCCATTAAACACAAATGGCTCCCGGAGGGAGTTATCTATGACTCATAAGGCAAGGTGTTAATGGCCCATTAACAGGAGATGGTCCGGGGGAGGAGGTAAAGAAAACACTGCCCCTCCTGATTTAACAGTTCATGAAGATGGAGATAGAATACAGACCTTCTGGAATATGTTACATTGTAACCTAGGACACCTGGAAATGCACCAAAAAAATCTTCAGTAATCTAAGCAAATTATCAAGGAATCAGTTAGGCAGTTTGAAGGCATTCTTCATGAAACATATTTAATGTCAAATTCTGAGATACTCAGAAAGCAAGATTAGCTAGTAAAATACAACTGTAATGAAAGGAACTTTTCTTCAATATCTACTGTTATGTTTGAGATACCTGCAGCACCAGTCACCTTAAAAATCATAATTCAACCTTACTTTATAATATCATTATGGAATTTTTATCCAAAAATAAAAGCTAGAAGTTTTCTTCTGAGAACTATGCTAATAAAATTACCTCCATATTTCTTTCATCCACTATATACACAATTTATAAACATTAGATCATACACATGGCTTTTACTCAGGTCTTTATGTCGTATCTTTGTGTAAATAAGCTTTACTTATATCAGTTATCACTAGCAAAATCAGTTATTTGGTTTAAAAAGAATTATTCAACGAAGTGAAGCTGCTGGAAAACATCAGCTGGAGAACCTTCTCCCCACTAAGCCTCTGCCTGGCAGCAGTGGGAGCTACTGTTTGGATTTGATTATGCATCCAACGAAAATTGCAACCCCTTTAGCTTTAAGATTTATAGATTGAAGACATTGGTCCACCTTGGTAAGATCTGTCATTTCTGTGCATGCTGCTGTGAGGCAAATTCAATTTGCTTGCCTTTTCCCTCAGCATGAAAATGCAGATTGACTCAGCAGTGTTGCTCTGTGCCTGAAAGCACTACTGTTTGCTTCATTAGGAAGGGATTTCCTTATTGATCTTTGTGACTGCTTTGATTTGAAGATTGTCTTGGGTTGAAGACAGGTATCTGCTGGGAAAGGCAGAACCCTACCTTAGAAACCGCCTCCCTCCAAATTACTAAAATTAAGCAGCCTTCAGGCAAGATATGGGGAGGAAGAATAGTCCTTTACTAATGAGTATAACAAGATACAAATGAACAATAACTACGGTATTAACAACAACAACAACTACAAAGAAAAAAGGTCAGGGACCCCCCGTGGCAAAGCCAGTGAGAAAGATGGGGGAAGCCTTGCTTCACGAACCCCGTAGGCAGTCTGTCATCATAGATGGCTCCAACAGGCCCTCTGAGGAGAAGGGAAGAACTCCGAGATGGAACGCAGGAGTTCTGGTGCAGGGATGGATTAGATGGGTCACCAGCCTTCCCGCAGTCTCAGCAGGGCGTCCCAGAGGGGTGAGCAGAGGCAGCAGCAGGAAAAAGAAGCTCCTGGGTTATGGCGAACCCNAGCCGCAGAGTGAGAGTGATGATTTCCTTTGCCTGCCCCCTTCCCCCTTCCCCGCCTGGGCCCGGCAAGTCTTTGTCCTGCAAATATGCTTAAGTATCAGCCATCAGGTTCTCCCCCACAACAAATGGGACAAAATTCTATAGGTAAAGAGGACAAAAAGGACAACACCCCAACCCCCCACAAAGATGAACCTATGAAAAGCAAGATTTTATAGAATGCTTAAAGGCCTTCTGGTAATTCAGCACAAAAGTCTCTCTGCATGGACTCAATGAGCTCTTGATACACAACTCTAGCTTCTCCCTAGGAGTCTTTTATAAAATTTGGTCAGAAATCAAATACTGATAGCATTGTTCACACTTCAATCTTGTATTAGCATTTTTGTATTAGATTTTATTATTAGCATGGGGTAAAAAACTGAAGTAATTACCATTTTTCCCATTTCACAAAAAAAAGTTATTAGAATGAAATGCATGCTCTGTATGTGTGCATCTAGAGGACTCAGAGCTTTCCAGAGAAAATAAAAAAAGAAAAAGCCCCATCTAAACCAGCAACCAAACAAACCCCATTTTGCCCACACAAACCTTTCAAATTGACATCATAATTCATTTATTCTCTAATAATTCATTTAAAATTGAGAATTGGTAATACTCCATTCAGACCTTTTATGTCAGAGCTACTTCTGCCATTTATTTCTCCCAAACTAAAGTACACAGGCAATGCCTCTTTGTCACACCTAGATGGCAAGGGAGTGATGCACAAAAGTGCCAGGACAAAGGAACTCTTCCACTCATTGAAGTTGAAAAGTGGTATGTTTATTGCAGCGCTGGGCACACGTGAAGTAATCCTCCCAAAAACATATGCAAATTCCCAAAGCATTAGCTTGCCTTTATATCCATAAAAGCCTTACATATTCATAAAAGTCCCAAAACTGCCTATGCATATTAATTTCCTGGCCCAGCCTCTCCTTGTTTCGTATTAAAATGAGATGAATGTCCATTACAGCTGCGTAATGCCTCTTCTTAATTGGGTCAGTGGTCTCTTGAAATGGGTCAGTGGTCCTCTGAAGATGAAGTCAGTCGTCTTCCTCTTTACCTTGTCCCGTTGCCAGGGCTCCTTGACCCTCCAAGTCATGGTCCTGGCTCCCTCTCATGGTTCCATTTATTTCAGAGGCCAGGTGCGTTTTCGGTTCTTGGTTCTTCACAATACTGCATATACTCCCTATTGCTTCTAAAAAACATAGCTGGATCAAATGCATGATATATTGTCTTCGCTCTAGCTGCTCCAATTCTACTCATCTGCTAATAATTAAACCTCTAGCCTCTTCTAGTCCTCTTGTTAAATCCCTCAATCAAAATATACTACTTTTATTTTACTAACTTCATTTCTAACTTTTAAATCTTCTAATCCCTGATTCAGGAGTTGGAATATTCTTAAAAACACATGAGAAGAGGAAAAGAGAACTGCAGTCTCACTCACAGGAGCCATAAGATGGTCATGGTTGTCTCTGAGAAGCCCATGTAGCAGAGGATTGCTCTGTATTTCTTTGTGATAGAGGAAAGATAAAGGGAAATTGACAGAGAAATTAATATAGCCACTGTTATTCCAATAGTTTGCAACTACTAGAATTATTCTCTCAAAGTTTTAAAATCACACTAAAAAATTATTTAGCTGAGCCATGTGCAAACAGGACCGATCTGAAGTCATAACATAGATTCAAAAATATCAGCAGAATATGGTTTTAGTGATTTACAGCTGGAGCACTAAGAAAGAATGACTTTTAAGCAAAAGAGAGACAAAGTCAGTGTCCCCCTCTACCATGTTAATGCCTTGTCTTTGTATTTCAGCGGCATCAATAAGTTCTTTGCAGCTTTGTGACTTTGTTCCTAGCTGGTGACTGTTAATTTTTAACAAAAAAGTAAGATATAACAACATGCATCACAGTGACCGTGAGATGTAAGAAATAAGTAGCTCCCCAGTTCAAATGTATTATGAAGCCAATGAAGTAAAAATTTACAGCACTATATCATTTTAAATGACAAAATCATAGAGTGGTAAGTTTGGAAGGGACCAATAACCCTGCTCAAGCAGGGGTACTCCTTCCCTGGAGTACCTGGGCTTTAGGAGAATGACATTTTATCCTTGTCTTTACTGTGAGTCAGCAAATAGCTTGATTCTCACATGGAGTCTTGCTTCTGCTCCTCAGCTGGATTTGAGCTCAGTCTTGCATTATTTTGGAGAAATTTCAAGTAAATCTGGCCTCAAAGTTGTTCACTGAGAAGATGAGGGTTTTTTCCTCTTTACCTAGAGAATGAGCTCTTTTCTTATTAGCATAGTTTCAGCCAGTTTCCCACCCTCACCAGTCCCCCTCCCCTTTAAATACAAGGTCAAACTAATTTTTATAATATCTGTGTGTTGGTTTTGCACAGCCTGGCTTTTGGTAGTGGGTGGACAGCAGAGGTGGCTCCTGTGAGGAGCTGCTGGGAGCTTCTACCATGTCCAGCAGAGCCAATCCCTGATGGCTCAGAAGATGAACATGCTGCTGGCCAAGCCTGGACAAGTTAGGGATGGTGGCAACTCCTCTATGATAACTGATTTAAGAAGAAAATCAAAACAAAAGTTGTGGTGTAGTTTTAATTCCAAACAGAGAAGAGGAGGAGGAGGAGGTGAAAACATGTGAGGGAAACAGCATGGAGACACCAAGGTCAGTGCAGAAGGAGGGGCAGGAGCTGCTCCAGGTGCCAGAGCTGAGATTCCTCTGCAGGCAGTGGTGATGACCATGGTGAAGCAACTGAGCCCCTGCAGCCCATGGGGATCCATGGAGGATGCAGAGGTACACCCACAGCCCATGGGGATCCACGGGGGATGCAGAAATCCACCCGCAGCCTGTGAGGGACTGGCTATGCAGAAATGGGTGGATGGGTGAATGGCTGGAGGAGGCCATGATCCAGTGGTAGACCCGGTGGAGACAGGGGGCCCTGCTTCCAGGCTGGAGCAGCCTGTCCTTGGGGCTGCACCCCGTGGAAGAGAGACCTATGCTGCAGCAGTTTTGGGAGGACTGTGTGCCCGTGGGAGGAACTCACATTGCAACAGTTTTGCCGGGACTGGTGCTCGTGAGATTGGATCCACACTGGAGAAGTTCCTGGAGAAATGTGTCCCGTGGGATGGAACCCACAGTGAAGCAGAGGAAAGACTCCTCTCCCTGAGCAAACAGAAGATCTCGAGTGACAAATTGACCCAAACCCCCATGCCTGCACTGTCAGTGGGAAGGAGGGAGGGGCTGGGGGAAGAAAAGGTCCTTTTAAGGGCTTACTTTTACTTCTCATTTAGCTCCTCTGATTTTGTTAGTAATAAATTAACATTTTACCTCTAAGTTGAGCCTGTTTTGCCCTTAGAGTGCTTTCTCCTGGTCCTTACCTCAATTAATGAACCCTTTGTTAGATTTTCTCTCCTCTTCCCAGGTGTGGGTGGGGGGCAGGGGTGTGAGAGAGCAGCTTTTGTGTGTGCCTGGCAATTGGCCAGTGTCAAACAACAACAATCTGATACAGGCAGATTGTAAACACAACAGGCAGATGCAAGTTTTATTTTAAAAACATAGCTATGAAAAGTGTTTTAAGTCAAAACAAAAGAAAGCTGAGGAGTTTGGAATAATTTTGGAGTAACTCAAACTAGGAAGAGAGTGCACCTGATGTTGCAAAAGAAGCAATTCCAATATATCACACTGAAGGTACAGAATACAAGAGATCAGCAACCCGGAAAATTCTGTAGATGCCAGTCAAAACTGTCGGAGTCTTCGTCATCATGGGGTCCCCTTACCAGGAATCCCCTGTGAAAAAGTCTGTGCCAGGGTCAGGAACCAGAAATGAGGCAGAAGGGCCTTGCTGTTTGGTCTTCAAAGATGTTTATTATTTCTTTATCACAATTCAGAACCTTAGATGACAACAGGCTCAGCACGCTTCAGTGACATGTGCCAATAAGACACAAAATGGATGATTTCAAGGATTCTTATACAGATACCTTATCCAATTAAGTTTTACAACGTACCTAACATGTAATATGTTTTTATTTTTCTACCAATTCCTAATTATTTCAGTCATGTAACATCTGCATTGTGATTTTGTCTAACCAATCACTGTGCTACCAAAACTGCAGAAAATGGAGTAGATGAAGAAGAAAGAAGACTAAGTTAATACCCAAAATCCTCCATCTTGTCTTTCATCTACGTTCCTTACTAAAAACCCAAAACCTACTTTTTCACCCTGTGATAAACTACAATATCATCTACTGTATACGTTAACAAAAACTCAACTTCTCACAAAGTCCTGGAAGCTTTTTCCATGGCCAAAGTTGAAAACTATGTTCTCCTGAAGAATAAGACCTCCCAGGACAGGCACAGGAGATATTTCTGTGTCATGGATTCCCACAAAAACCTTGGGAATAAAAGAAATATGATGATTCTTACATTAGCAATGTTATAAATGACATTCTAAAACACCTGTCCAAACAACAGCTCCAGAAGCAGCACCTATCCTTCCTTCCAAGAAATGCTCTACCAGTAATTTTTAGTAAAACATACCTCAGCACAGTGAAAATATTTTATTATTCCACAGTGAGGGCTTGATGTTAATTTGGGAGAACACTGCATATTTACAGCTCTCTCAACTACCATAGGAAATTCTGGGCAGACAGTCACATAGAGCATCTCATTTAAACCACTATCTATATAAGGAATTCTGAATCTCCTGCCCCAGGCAGTTCATGTCAGTGGTGTCCTGGTGAAACCATCCACACATCAATTGACCAAGTACGATCAGTTCTTGATTTTTTGCAACACACAGACACAACTTCACCAAAAAAACCCCAAAACTTTCCTATTTTCCTTAAAAAAACATACCTTTTGACCTTAAAAAGCCTACCCCTAAAGGACTGTGGCTATGATTAGGTTATCCAAATTACAAAGGACCAAAGAATTTTCAGTGCTTTTCTCTCTGCCTTTTCAGAGTCTCCCAAAATGCTGAAGCTGATGCTGCATGTTGAAACCTTGCATCTTGAAAACTTTTGTTTTGTCTCTATAAGCTAGGAGAGTCACTTTTTCCATTTTTTCTTTTCTTCCTTCCGAGTATTTATGTTCCCTCACTACTTTTTATAATGATATTTCAATGTGTACATCAATATATTAATTTAATCTTAGTGTCTTTTCCGTGGTATGATCAGTAAAACTTTGCAACCCTGCACTTTGTGGACAGTGCCAAATCTAGAACACCTGCTTTTCCTATTTGACAATTTTGTCCAATTCTAGGAAGAGCTAAAAGCATACCACTTAAAGGGAGACTTTTACAGAAGACTTCCATAATTAAACTAAATGTTATCTGGGCTGGTTCTTTCCTCCCCATGGCCACTGAGTCTTCCTGCTTTTATACTATTAAACTTTCTTTTTATAAAACTATGGATAGCTTTCAGCTGCCACTTGGGAGCAGCCCCTTACCTATGCTAGCTACTTTGTGTCCAAGTAACTATTACAGAAAACACTGTCTGACCAGGCCAAATAAAAGAGGCCAGGAATACTTTAGCAGGAAATAGCTTAGGCAATTGAGGCAAATGAAATTCCAGTTTTGGGAAACATTCCCTGTTACTTATGGACAGGATTTACATCTTGGCACTGCTTGTAAACCATAAACCCCCATTTTGTGTACGATAGCTTTCCACTAAATTTCTGAGGCCCAGATAAGAGCTTTTGTAAAACTGACACATGAAATGCCTCTTCTTTCATTAACACTGCAATAAACTAATTTACAGGAAAGATATTATTACCTTCTTTTAAATTGACTTTTCTCTTGATCTAGAACTCATGAAATTTCTGAAATAGCTTAAGATGTGCTGTTTGCAGCCTTACATTATTCTTGATTATATAGCAGAGGAGTTTGTTCCAGCTCATTCTTTAGTTACAGTACTTCAAAAGGACCCAAAAAATTTGGTTTCATGATGGAACCATGGGGGACTAAATGGGAACCAGATCCTTCAGTCTAGTAACACGGTGAGTTTCTTTCACTAAAGCTATAAACGATATATATATACACACAGGTATATAAAAGATGTAAATACATCATGCAAAGCAATATCTTCACACCAGTGAGAACTTTTTCTAACACACTGACCAGGCATACACCTGGCTGAGAGACCCACATTACATGTTCAACATTTGGGATCTCCATTATACCAGCACATAACCTAACCCAACCTAATATTTATATAATCCCTAATAAAAAGCCAGGAGATTGCTCCTCTGAGTCTGCTGTTCTACCTTTTATCCCTTCCTTATTCCTCTCCCTGTAATCCAAATAAAGAGCCATGATTTCATACCTGCCCACCCCTGGTGGGTTACCACCTGTTTTGCAGCTGGTGGGTCTCTTTCTTTACATGGAACAGTTTTCAAACCAGCCCTTCCTTCTGGCACCACAAGAGAAATTTTAGTCCCACTGAAACTTAGTGTCCAATTGCCTTCACATAATCACAGCCACAACCCCAAGCCCTCCTGTAATTATTCCAAAAAGACAAAAAACTGCAGCAGTTTGAAAACCTGCTTTATTCATCCAAGATTTAATGGTCTGTTTGCTCCTTCCGGAGACTACATATTGTGACATTTTGATGAGTCTAACAGATGCTACAAACAACTCTTCTTAAAGCTGTGACACTTATTTTTGTTTACTGGTTTTGCATAATGTGAAAAGACACATTAACAGTCTCTCCTGTAACTGAGAATTACTGCAATGGATTTATTCTTTACCTAAGTATTTTTTCCACATACATAAATTTCCAATGAAACTCAGCCCTATTGTATTGAAAACTCAGACTTATGCTCTCATATTTCTCCTGATGGTTGTATGATTTCACTTTTATTTTTTATTACAGTCCTCTAAGAGCAAATGTATTTTTATTTAAGAACCTGAGAAGGAAGCAAGTATCTTCTTAGGACAAGTGAATAAGGGCATTTCAGAGAAGATTTTATTGCTGAAACTGCTGTTACCACGATTTAACCTTCATTTAAGAATTAACTGGTATGCCAGCAGGACAAGTTCAGATATCATGACATACACTGAGATATTCAATTTCACAGTATTAAGATAATCTATATAAATCAGATTTGTTGTTCAGCCAAGTATGGAGATCATTTAAACATGTTTTTATGCCTGATTTCTAAAGTTTGCTGTTAAGAATTTCTTCAAAACAAAACACATTAGCACCTTTTGGATTTCACCAAAGACATTTTTAACTAAGATGGGAAATCTTGTTCTTTGCACAAATGCACTAAATGATGATGTGCAACTCAGACTCTCAAAAAGGGCTTTGTAACAATTGTCATATTCAGCCATGCTCATCATTTAGTACTTGTTGTAGCTTAGGTACTTTAACAGGTATCTTCAGTTCTGTTGTGATGGCATGCTGATAAAGGAAGAGATACTCACACCATCTGCTTAGCTGATCACCTTCCTCTCCACTGCATCTGCAGCAACCACCTAGCACTCATCCCAGCTGTGTTTATGTGACAGGAAACACTGGACAGAAGCAGTGAAGTGAGAGAAGAGTTCAATCTGCATTGAGAGAACAAACAGCAAAACCCAGCACCAGTGCTTTTCCTAAAGAGGTGGATGCTCTTTCGCCTCTTTATCTCTCAATTTCTTTCTTTTGACAGTGCTATTTCTAAAAAGCATTGCTTTGGACTGCAAACTGTATGAAAAGTTGCCCTGGGCTCAGAGGAATAGATCACTGACTCACAAAAGCCTTCTGAAGGTACCAATCTGCCTCCTGCATGGACTCAGGGATTCTCCAAAGTTATCTGGGCTGAGGAGATCTTAACAAAGTCTTTTGTATTATACCAACTGCAGAAGCTTCAAGGGGATTTTTATGCTAATGATTCTCTTTAATCTCCATATAATTCAGGCCAACTAAAAATAGATCTTTTACAAACAATGAATCATCATGACTTTAAGTGGATGCAGTTCTGCCACAATAAAGTGGAAATCTCTGTTCCAGAGCACCATTCTTTAGTCTCTTCCTGTAACAACCACCCAACAAGCCACTGACAAAAATCAATACAGTTGATTTTTCTTCTCTCTTCTTACTTCAGGTGTCAGTACTATGACCAGAGACAAATAAAGAAACAATTCCAAGTACAATACTAATTTGAAGGATAATTCCAGAAACTAAATAGAATTTTAAAAATTCTTTTAAATTAAGAAAATTTATCACGAGATCATCAATTCTCACAACAGTAGTAATAGCCATGGTAATTTGTTTTTTGAAATAAATAAAAAAGTACCTAGCCCCAAAGCAGGCTGCAGACCTATTCTTGTTGCTGTTTAACCTTCTTGAAATGATGAGAACTCCGAGACAAATGCAGCAGCTGAACTGATTGTGTACGATTAATTAGCATCCATATCACCTTGCAGATCAGATCCGTCTTACAAATTTCTGCACAGTGGTATTCCACATGCAAAGATACCTCCTAGTATCTCACTACCAGGAAACAAAGAGCTTTGCAAATATATCTCGAAGGTCAGGCAGGTCTGTGCAGGAAGGGGTTCATTTTGTATCTGTTTTGCATAGCCTGTTTTACTCAAAATATTATCACTAAAGGAAGCAGAAACAGTCACGTTGGAATCCTAAACAGTAATTCAAATGGAAATTTAAAAAAAAAAGACAATCTATGTGGTTGCCTTATGCAGTTCTTGCAGATTCTTTGAATTTTTCCAACACCCTTCTGGAATTCCCTTAAGACAAGTACATAGGATAAAGGATTGCTACAGTGCTTTAGAAAACAAGATGCATTTTCCAGATTAAAAACTGTTTTTCAATTGTGCCCTCAATGAATGTTCCACTGTGCAATGTGCTACATACAATCTTACTAAAATCCCAAGAAAAAGCATATGTGGGGGGAAATTCTACAGCACCTTTGTCTAGATTAGATTATTTGTAATGACTTCTGTGTATAAACTACCTTAGGAAACATTAAAAATTGATCCATTTTGGTAAATTACTATTAATGCTTTCATCTACATTTAATTAAAGAAAACTCTCGTACATTGCTTGTCTGATAGGCAATTAATAACAACAACTTGACTTTGTTGTCATCTTAATTTTTCAATTGCTTTAACCACTCCATTCCAAACGAATAGAAATGCAAAAGAAAAAGTATTAGCCTGACCTATAGTGCTTTGCTTTATCTCTTCTTTGCCCTTTTGTTCTCCATTGCTGCCTAAACTGGATAAACCTCCTTAAATGAAGGAACAGCAGGTTCTACAGAGGGACAGTACAATAACTTGGATGAAGAAAGAACCATCTCATATGTGACATCATCATCACACAGTCATTTATAACTTCCTTTGAATCATCTGAAGTGCCTGTGGAAGTTGCTTTGTATTTTTAAACAAATATCCCTGGTACTCAATACTTTGGAAATTATTCACCAATGAATTTTTCAATTTAAACATTTCTCAGAAAAAAAAAATTGTTAACAAACTGAAAACAGGTCTTCCCACAGAATTTTTTGCTAGACATTGTCATTGATTGCACTTTTCATGGAAAATCATGGAGCCAAATTAAATCATATCAAATCTGCTATTAAGGCAATTTCAATAGGAATGCTGTGAATATCTGAGTCCATGGGATGCAAAGAATGAACTCTAACAAAGATTTCCTAGAGCTGACCAGCAAAGAACAATGTAATAACTGTTACAACATCAGTTATCTCCATCAGCATAAGTGCACCAACATATTAAAGATACCTGAAACATCACTGGTTTGCATCCATATAGCTAATATCTATGTGAAGTAATCAAGTTTTTACTTTTTCCCTCAAAAGCATATTCCTAATTTTTGTTATATAGGAATAACATTTTTAAGCAATCAGATAGCAAAATTTAAAATTGTAGGCTTCAGAAATCTGTTTTACAAAACCAACTCACATAATGTGAATGGAATTTTTAAGCACCTGATGAAGATTTCATAACTTGATTCTCTTTTGGAGGTGTTCTTACTATGTGCACAAATTATTATTGATGGTTTGATTAAAAATCAGAATAATCTTTTTCAAAGCATTCTGATCTTAGGCTGTGAATGCATTCCTTGAGAAGATGGTCAAAAAGCCACCTTCTTCCCTCTTTTCCACATAAAATAATAAATTTGGCTTTTCCATTATGAGTTTATTTTACTAATACATTAACAAGCATACTGCTGTGGGAACAGAGGCACAGTTACTAGCATTATTTCATCTCAAGATACTACTGGTGGATGTTTCAAGGGGTTCTATACATCAGTATCTTTATCTGGTTGGCCTGCTAGAACGATGTTATTTTGGGGGAGAAGGTGAGGGGTGGAAGAAATCTATTTTTCAAGTAACAGATGGATAAACAGATGGGTGGAAAAGTCCACTGAATAGTGTGTTGGCTGCCTGTCACTGCCTGTAGGACAGCCAATAAATGTCATATGGATTAAACCTGTAAACTAACATGTCCCTGTTTAATGAGTTCTCTCAGAATCATAGATGTTCTCTTGCCAGTACCCACATAAATGAAACGCCACTTTGGCTAAGGTAAATTTTTGCAAGGAGACCAAACACCTAAGCACAGTTGTTCTAAAATTAATAACCAAAAGTAAACAAGGAAGCAAGGCACATGGTAAAGTGTGTGCATTTTTACAGACTGTCTGTGGGGTGGCCCTTTTGCACATCTAGAAGAGATTCCTGCAAATAACTTAACTTTAAGCATGTTTACACTTAGGATAATGATTTCATATTCCATACATCACTTCTTGTGAGAATTTTATACGTTTTCTCTCAGGATGGCATAAAGTGCTTAATTCAGTAGCCAGCCATGGAGATACTACCCCAGACCAACAACAGAACAAATATTTCATCCTCTTTTGAGATATTCTTTGTATTTTGGGCTAATATAAAATTAATGGGAAAAATGCTGACATGACATAAAATCCCATATTTACTGACACTTAGGCTTTCCAGTATTGCATGCATCTTGCATTTCAGATGCTGACAGTTTGCCTGTCTGCCAAAGCCACAAAGCCACCATGGCTGTGAGGAATGGATGGCTCCTATTCACTCTAGAACTTTCATCAGCACATGGATCTTTTTGTGTAAGAGTAGTTCCTTTATTTTCCTTCCAGCCTACTGTCTAATATTCATGGAGTAATTTCTAGGTCTTTTAAGACAGAGTTGATAATTTTTTTTTATTCAACAAACCATCACTGATTTTACAAAGAGAGGTTAAAATTCTTCCAGCTCAGTTCCACAGGCTGCAAAATAAGACAAAGAGAGAATCACTGCATTGAAAAATCTGCCTTGAAAAGGAGTTGAGCTCTCCAAAGCAATGCTCCAATACCTACACCACATGGGAATCTTATTGCTGATTTTTTTGAGAAAATAAAAAAGCAAATATCCAGGTACAATAATGACATGTGAATTTAAGTGTTAACATCACTTTCAATAATTTTTCACAGGTAGTAGAAATTGATTTCCTGATATTCAAAAATTCCTTGAAAACAGTATTTCTGAAGAGAAAGTGCAGACCTGTTGATGCCATAAAATGTAAAATATTTAGTTATGTCTAGACAGAGAAAAATATAAAAATAAAATGCAAAATATTTTTGTTATGAAAATATAATCCACACACTCAATACCAATAGGTGGGGTGAACTTCATTAAAAATTTCTAAAAATGCATACAGTTAGAAAATACAGAGAAAAATATTTTGCACCACTATCAGACATAAAACTCTGGATGTACCCAACAGAATGTTGCGTGACAACAGGAAACTGATTATTATTGGAAAAGGGAATAAAAAGTTAGTATAAAAATCCTGAATTGGTGAGAAAAAAGATTTGACCTAAAGTAGACATGGTGAAGATTATCTTTGAAATTCAGTAATATGTTTTGCCATATGAAAGTATTAGCATGAAGGCTTCTTTGCCTTGCGCTACACCTTTTCCTTAAGGAGCTCCAAATCCTGTAAAAGGCTAACAGCTTCATGACATTAATTAGTTTAATGTTACTTTATTTATATGAAATTTAATTAATGTGACATAAGAAAAAAGAAACCATTTGCACTTTTAAAACAATACTAAAAAAAAAAACAAAACAAAAATAAAACCCAAACCCACAAAAAACCAAAACAAAACATAAAAGGACCTGATCAGTTTAGTCCCCCAAAGAGCTGGAAAAGGAGAACTGTGCAGCGTTCAGAGGAAGATTTGGGCTGCAGTGTTTGTCCTGTACCGTCTGCTGGAGGGCCCAGACAAAGCCAGGTGCTCAGGAGTATAGCAGAAGACTAAAGACATACCCAACTGCAATGACAGCACATTTCTGTAACCTATAACACCACGGGGGCCCTGCCGCAGGCTGGCCAGAGCAGCTGTGGATGCCCTATCCCTGGAAGTGTCCAAGCCAGGCTGGATGGAGCTCTGAGGAACCTGCTCTAGTGGAGGGTGTGCCTGCCCATGGCAGGGGGCTGGAGTGAGATGACCTTTAAGGTCTCTTCCAAGCCAGGCCACTCTGGTTCTGTGTAAGAAAAGACAAAGCACTGAAGTGATGTCATGAGAAAAACACATGCAAGCGCTGCTGATCAGCGCTGCTTCTGCTCTGCCACAGGAGCTTGTCCTAAGCAGAGACAGGAGACAGAACAGAATTTGGGAACCCACTGGTGCAAGATCACACAGACACGTGGTGCTGACTCCTTAGTCCCACACAGTCATTTGATGTCTTCTTTAAAAGCTTAAAGAAGCCTGTGAATGTCTTTTTTTAGCTTCAGAGTCTTTACAAGGCTCTAGCACAGCCAAGCAGGACCATAGTGCTGAGCAGCCGTCAATCCCTGCTGACACTGCTCCAGTGCACCCAGAAACAGGAAACTTCAGTTTCTTAAAAAACAGCTCCCATTTTTCTTGCCTCCTTGGGCACATGAGGTATGTGCTTGTGCAGACATTACCTGGATTCAGTCTTGCCAAGAGGTGGAGAGTTCCTGAGCAGCTGGTTCAATTTTCTTATGCACTACAGCAGCCTTTTGAGTGACTGCACACCTCTAGAGCTGATTGAGGGGGTGAATTAAATGTAGACTATTCTCTTTTAGTGTAATGTAACATGTAAGCATGCATCTTGCTGTACACTTAGTCATCCCTCTATGTGTGAATAAACCCTCCTGTCTGGGCATATTATTATGATTGACAGAATCTGTCAGAAACCATAGTGAGATTTTTGGCCTCTTTTCCTTAACTTACATGTAGCAGAAAAAGAATTACTTTAAGTAGTAGGAAAGTTAATAAAACCACTAGATGTTACGGGGCATGTTTTTATCCCTATTGGTTTGTTCTTTAAACCCCCCCACTCCCCCCAAACAAGTGTTACCTCCCCTAAATCCCTTCCTGAACCCTTGTCAATCCTCCCTCGATCCATCCCTTGTTCCCGAACCTTCCCTGTCCATCCACTGGTTCCCCTCCCAGACTCCTGGTCAATCCTCCCCTGGCTCCTCCCCTTCATCCAGAAGGTTCCAAGTCAGTCATCCCCTTCGTGTTATGTTATTTGTAGACCTAAGTTGTCCCTCCCCTACATTTTCCTCATTGGTATATTTTGTATTCAGCCCTGCCTTATATTCCTCCCCCAGAGTTCTGTGATTGGTTTCAGATTTGTATCCGGCCCCAGAACCTCCGCTGTATTTAAGTTGTTGTTAGCCCTTTGTTCTTGGCTTCTTTTGGCTCCTTCCCTTGATATTTGACCTTCCCAGATTCTTTCAATAAACCCTTCCCCTGGAACCAACTGAAGCTTCTCTTTCAATCCTTTGCCTCCGCCTGGACCTGCACTTTGAGTGAAGGCTTCACGTGCCTTAGCCTCACCTCAGATCGTGACACTTGCTTCTGTGAGTGTCCCACTCTTGACGCCAGTGCCTGCCTGTGAGAGCTAGCTGGGTGAGCCGGAGGGCCAGGCTTTGGAAGCAGGCATCGCATCAACTAGAAAGATAGCTGACATAAAGAAGCACAGGCACTGTATTTTTATCTCTCAAGACTGGAGAGTTTCAAATCTTACCAAGCAAATTTTTGTCCAACTATTTTTTTTTAAACTCAGAAGCCTTACACCCCTGAAATAACTAAATAATTCTATCGAAGCATAGGTTAAAGTAAAATCAAGTTTAGGTGTGTTTCTGAACTAATTTTTTCTCTTCAGCTGATTAGTCTCTGGAGTCTTAGAAACTTGCCAGGGACCAGGACCTCGAGGTTAGTTGAGGAAAACTTAATTGAGTTGTGGAAAGCTTTACAACTAAAAGCTTAAGAACAGCAAAAAGAAGTTGTAAAGAAGGTATGTATTTATCTAGCACTGGTCACACAGGGGATATTTCCTCTGAAACATGCCTACCTTCAGCAGGTTGCATTCCCTATTTATTCTCTACAGGCTGGGATTACATAATACGTCTAATACGTATTCATTTCCGAACCATGCCTACCTTCGCTTTACATTAAAATTAGCTCCACGCCTCTCTGCAGTTGTGTATTGATTTCTGGGGGTCTTCTGGTGGTCTTTGGTGGTCTTAAGGGATGAAGTAAAGGGGTCTTCCTCAGTGATGAACTTTTCACCTTTTTCTTTTGCGCATGCTCTATAGTCTTTTGGCCCAGTTCCAGACACAATACTGGTTTTTCGCTGGTTCTGGAGTCTGGAGAATTCTCTTACCATAACAGAATCTGTAAGGGCTTTTGTTTCTTTATCCTGTTTTCAGCATTCGGCTTCCCTTCTTATGTTATAGCATCCTGTTATTTGCAAAGACCGTGAATTGTTTAGGCATTCCAGGTGGCCGTGTTGGCCCTCTTCTTTCCTTTTGCTCTTAAATCCTAATCTTACTTTCTAATTTTTTTAATTCCCTTATCTCACAAGTCCCTTTCCACAAGGCTGCTCTCCAGCCTCTCCTTCCCCAGTCCATACACACAACCACAGCTGCTCCACCCCAGGTGCAGAAACTGGCACTTGCCCTTGTTGAACTTCATATAGTTTGTGCTGGTCCATTCTTTAATATGTTGAGGCATCTCTGCAGGGCCTCCCTGCTTTTGGGGGACTCAACAGCTCCTTCCAATTTCGTATCATGTGCAAACTTACTCAGCATCCCTTCAAGCTGTGCATGCAGTACTCCCCAACACAGAATCATGGCCATGGGTTCCACACACATTATTACTCCCCAGGTGTATCCTCTTTCTGCACATTTATCAACACCAGACTAGAGCTGACTAATTCTAGAAGTAGTCTGGAAGACACCCAGGTTTTATGTGTCTGTGGTCACATTGTTGTCACACACAAATCCAACTTGAGACTGCCAACAGTGTGTTGGAAGGACTCTGGGCCAGCTTCTGTGGAGACACATGCAGAGAGGTTCCAAACCAGCATCTTGATCAGGTACACTCATCACAGACATACTCTTGCTGTTAAAATATAATTCGTTCATGTGTTTGACCCTGAAACATCAAAGCTACATTGCTACAGAGACTATCCTGACCAGAATCCAGGTTGCAAAACCTGGAATATTCGGCTTTTAAGGTCTACTTTAAATACAATATATGCTAGTTCTATCAGTTCCTTGCAAAGGTGTGCAAGAGCCTCTTATAATTTGAATGGTCATAAGAAATGCTTTCACAGTTGTATCTTATCATTTAGGAAAATTAAAACAAACAAACAAAAAAAAATACAAAACAAAAAGACACAGAAGAATGAGGTATGTTGTCTTGGTTTTGAAAAACAGGTGCCTGCAAAGGAAGGCAGGAGCTTCTCTTGGAATAGAAAATGCAAACCCCCTCCCTCTAAATTATTATAATGTCTAAAATTAAAGGGGCTCTCAGGCAAAGATATGAGGATAGGAATAACAGTTCTTTAATATGTATAAACAAAATAAAGTAAAACAAAAAATCATCAAATTACAACCTAATAGGAAAATTAGAACAAGATGCAGTATTAAACAAAAACAAAACCTGATAGTTAGAATACAACCTGACACCCTGCCAGTCAGGGTGTTGGTAGCAGTCCAGTTTGAATGGTGGCTCCAGTAGGCCTCCTGGAGTGACAGATGATTCTGCTGAAGCAGAGATCCTGTAGAAGGGTGGAGTTTTCCTCCAATGGTCCAGTGGTGATGTAAAGGGGTCTGGTGCTTCCTCTAGGAATCCGGTGGCAGAGAAGGCTGTTCCTCTGG
>VXBU01019422.1:27361-83522 GCA_013400315.1 Bombycilla garrulus | reverse complement strand
CTTCAACCCAAGACACTGACCCATTTACAAGAGTTTTTACTGAGATACAAGTACAGGGAATTCTGCTTAGATATTAACACTATTATTTTTCATGGTTTTTCTATCTAGTTCATGTTTAAAAGTAAGTTTTTGCAATATATCTGTAGCTAGTAAATAGATCTTATTGCAAGGGTTTTTTTATTAGATAGCTGTCAATTTCTGATTTTCAGAACAGTGCTCATGCATAACAAAATGATTTAGCAGCATTTTATTGTTTAATTCTTTATGGTTTGTTTCTCATCAGTGTACTGTTTGTTTGTATCAAGTAGCTCTCACTGACTGTGGAGCATCTTCTGTATGACCCAAGAGGTGAAATATTTCTGGTAAACTCAGCTCTGGTAAATTCACGTTCCATTCCATGTGTTACTGTGATTTGATATTAGACTGGGTACTGAGCTCTTCATATTTGAAAGTCATTAAGCAGCCTTCCTGCTTGACTTCAGTGCCTTTGCTCCATGTGTTTATTTGCGTATTGTTTAGCTGTAAAATAAAACTTTACTTCTGAGAATATTTAAAAAACGTCACCCACTCTGCACTAGGTATGAAGTAATCTCCAATTCCTGGCCTTAATTGTTGCATAACACTGCAATGCACAGTGGTAGAACAGCTGCAACATCCTGACTGAAAATTCTGCATTATGTCTGAGGAGGGAATGTGGTGTAATCAGGCCAATATTCTGTCCTTGAGCATCCTACAGTGTCTACAGAATTATACAAAACATGCCAACTTCAGACAGGCAGGATTACTCATTGAAGGAAATTTCCTGGGTAACCCAGCCAGGTTTAGAGTGGACGTTATGAAAGGCTCTTGCTAGGCAGTAGCTTTATCTAGCAAGATGTTTTCCTGCAAACAGAGATTTGATGAAAGATCAGAGTGGCACACCCTGTGCATAGGTGTGGGAAGAACATTTATTGTTGTTTGGTTTGGTACCCAAATGATGTTGCCGATTTTTAATTTGCTCAGGTGATGAGCAGCTTGACTTCTGTATCAGAGGGCACAAAGGCATACCTCAAAATTAATAAAAATCTTTATCATGGAATATCTTGCTGTCCTTTTCTATTTTCCTTATGATTTAACTGCTTCTTCCACAGCTGTTGCTGTCATTTTGACTCCCTGCAGTTCTTAGGGTGCAAACTATACAACCATGTACTACAATTACTGATAGTTATGTTTTGTTGATTATTTTGGCAGGATGCTTGTACAGCTGCTTCTTTTCTTTCATAAAACATCCATGGTGACTGAAATCTTTATTCTGATGACAATGAGAATATTTTCAGCTTGTACAGAAGTCAGGTGGCTCTCCTAAAAACACTGCACTAGAGCCTTCTAACCTACAGAATTTAAATATACTGACTGTGAGACTGTTCATAACATGGCCATCCTCTAATGCTTTATGATCCCTTGAACAAAGGAGGAGGGTTAAGTTTATAGCACAGCATCATCTTCCTTGGCTCTTATTCTCCTCACAGTGCCACAGCCCATACTGTATGAACTGCATAAAAAAAATCAGAATAAAAAATTCTAAGGTGCCACTATCGGATGAACCAGGAACAGATATAGGTGATATTTGGCAGCTGGGAGCATTAATTAATTTCTCAGATGAGATAAAAGAAGATGCAGATGATGACAGAGAAGCAGTGGAACAGGTTGTTCATGGAGATTTTGCAGTCTCCAGCCTTGGAACTGGATAAAGCTTTGAGTAACCTTATCTCAAAGCTGACTTTGCTTGGAGCAGGAAATAGTGAAGAGACCTTCTGAGCTCTTTTCCGATATGAATTGGCCTAGTATTGAATTTTTTTGAGGTTGAGAGAATCTTGAAAGTGTCTAGCATCTCACAAGGTCCATAAAAACTGCCACAATGTAGCCCAATGTTTTCCAGCAAGATCTTCCTTTAATCGATGACCCTTCTTTCCAATCAGTCTTCTTACATCTCCTGCTTCTGTGAGATGACCTGTGTGGAATGCTACTTAAACACCATTTCCCTTATTTACTCATCTGCCACAGACTCCAGTACAATGATTATACTTATCAGTTGGCCCCAAGACTGCAACAAAAATTCTGTTTAACTTCTGTGAAGTTCTAGTGGAGAGAGAAAACAAGGACAGTGTGTACAGTTTTCATTTTATCTGCAGTAAGCCTTATTTTCTTCTATATGCTTAACTACTGAAATTTAATTCTTTACTTCTTC
The DNA here is from genome assembly GCA_013400315.1 of Bombycilla garrulus. NCBI lineage: Eukaryota > Metazoa > Chordata > Aves > Passeriformes > Bombycillidae > Bombycilla > Bombycilla garrulus. The sequence continues at coordinate 81,295 of VXBU01019422.1, read as the reverse complement.
CATGCTGACAGTACTACTGAGATCAATTAATCTGTTTTTCTTCCTTTCATGTTTTTATCACACTGTTTGCTTTGACCTGGCCAGGGAAGCCATTTCCATTGTTCCACTCCAGCCATTCTTTAATTTCTGTGTTTTTCTAATACCTAAAATAAATGGCTTGCATCTTGCATTTCAGAAGTTACTGTTACTCCACATTCCCTATTGTCCCCTCTGATCCTGTAGCTATGAGCTTTGCTGTATGGCTGCACAGTCACTGCTCTAATATCTGCACTTCATGCCACACTTCCTGAGCAGATTGCCCACCAAAAAGCTGTTGCATATTAGAAAGCACACAGCAAACACCTGCAAGGCATGCAGTGGGGAGAGGGCTCTGGAGAACCTTCAAGGAAAGTGATGTCTGACTAAACTTAGCACCTCTTTACTCATTACAGAAGGATCTTCTTTGCTTAGGGAACTGCAGTGAGGTCAGACACTGGATATTACGTGGTCAGTAGTTTTTTTGGTTTCTACATATATATAGTAACCAAGTAGGTCAGGAAAAATACAGTGGTAGCCCCAATACTTTGCCCATGTGCTCTATGTCCTGAGTAGCACCCAGTACTGTGGGCAGTGTGCAAACATGTATTTTAGGTGTTAACAGTGTGACAAATCATGACATGTCAATCCTGCAAACTGCCCAAACTGCCTGCAGACTTTTTTTTAATTTTTTTTTAAATTTTTCTTCTATTTTAAGAAGGGCTCAACATCCTGCCACAAAGGAACTTGACTGATACCACTGGGGGAGGAGCTCATTTTAGTACAGTAGATCTGTAAACTGAATTACATATTTTCCATAAAACCAATTGTCCACGAATAGCCAACAACATTAGTCAGTTGATAAAGTATCATTTGCTTACAATGGTCATTAATTTAATATCACCTTGCTCACCTAACATTATTGTTCCCTGTCTCCTGCTTCCTGGCCTCTCTGCAGAGTTAAACTTCATGAAGTATGCATGTGGTAAAATTAATTAGCAAACTAATTGAATGCTGTCTCCATTTTCAAGTTTTCGGAATACTTGCTGACACTCTTTAATTCAACCTCTTAGTGATACATAGAATAAACCTCATTCTATAGATGAGAAAATTGGAGGACATAAAACTAGATGTCTGCATATGACAGTGTTCTGAATTTACTGTGCAGGACACTATTCATCCACAAATTTTAGAAGACTTTAGAAAATCTCTCTCTTTTTATAGCACTGGAAATTAAGACAAAAAAGTGCACTTGTTTGGAAAGACAAAAAAAAAGCCCTGTGATAGAACAAAAAGTAGGCTGACCAGTGGGTTCTCACTCTGCAGACACTGAGCTGCTGATAAAACTTAAAGGAAAATACAACAAGCTATTGATATGGTTTTCCTGGAGTTGGTAGCTTGTGGAGCATGAGTTCAGCATTGGTACCAGTATGTTTGGCAGCAGCAATCTTCCCATATGCTTTCTGTGCATGCACCCTCTTTCCCTAGCCAGGCTCTGTAGCTGCTGCTCAACTTCATGGTGCCAGAACAAGACTGGAGGGAGAGGCGGCATTGTAGGTGCCCCCTGCATCAGTGACAAGACCGCCCAGGCAGGAGGAATCCAGGATTACTGTGGTTACTGGTTAGCACACTGCTGTATAATTTCATTTTGGCATCAGTAGGGAGAAAGCAAGCAGTGAATTAACAGTGCTTCCATCCGACTTCCAGTTAAGCCAATTAAGCCACAAAAATATTCTTGTTTTTCTTTCATATTCACAGGTGAAGATTTAGATGTAATGTCACTTTCTGCAACTTCTCCAGTCATGTTATATGTGGTGTTCTTGAAAACTAGCAGTTGTGTTTGGAGATGCAGCCTGTATTTTTTAAACTAGCTTTTTTGGTTTTTTTTTTTTTTTTTTTGTTGTTAAATACGTACAATTTGGTGTCTTTTTTAATAAAAGCTATATGTATGCTTGGTTGTGTTCCCAATTGAACATCCTGAAGAGATGGCAAATTGTTTTCATTGGGTTGCCTTGAACTAGAAATGTATTAAGTTATATAAATCAAATTTGTCTCAGAATTTAATAATATTTTGGCCTTTCATCAGGTTTTCTAGTTCTCCTTAGAATTAAAAATGTGGCTTATTCACTGATTATGTAGAGTAGAAACAGAAGTGGACTATTCACTTAATTAGTGTGGCATATCTGGTATTTCATGTACTAATTCACACTGAATTTCTGACTTTTCTATTCCTGTATTAGGTCATGATAATCAGTGGCAGTACCTCACCAAACACAGCAAATCTTGTCATCAAACTAAAAATATAGTTCAAAACATTTTTGAAATAATTTGTTTGAATAGTTTAGAAATAAACTTTATTTCAGGATGGCTAGTGAGTTTTCTCAAGTGAGCTTTCTTCTGTTATGCAACACTACCAAATTAGGTCAAGTTGTGATTTCATAGTTGAATCTATGAAACCTGACACACAAAACTTTAAGTAGACTCATAGGGAAGACAGGGATATTAAGTTGGATGGAAATTGCAGTTGATTTATGGCACCCATAAAGTACTAATGGCCTAACAGATAAGATTGTTTTGCCTTCCTGAAAGCCTTCAGTCTTGAGCAGAGGAATCATTAGGCAGAGTCAGTTTGTGGTGATTTTTATAAAAGTATTTAATAATACAAAATTTTAACAAGGACCCATCATCGACAGTTTACTTTGATGCTAAGGTAGGAAAAAACCCTTAAAAATGGTCCCAACTTCAGAGAGCTGATGACCAATGCTAAATATATTTATCATATATATGATAATCGACTATCCTCTGTGTACCACTTACACTTGGAATCTAATTTGACAATCAGTTGGGCACATGATTAGCTGATAAACAGTTGTGTGTGTACAACACATATGATTTACTTAAATCAAATATTAGCTAAACAGAGTATAATAACAGGCGAAAATAGGTAAAGAAGGAAGTAGATGGCAATAACAAATGGCAATTTTTTGCTTGCTTTCTCTAAATATAGACTGGTTTTGCTGCAAAGGAATGAACAAATCAGTTCAATGCCCTCCTACTGTGAATTTGGCCTTTCATCTTCAAAGTACTTTCCAACTGTGTATTAATTATCTTTACAACAGTCCGTAAGGCTAATAGATAAATACCAGCCTGCTTATGAGAAACTGAAACATAGAGGTGGAGCCATTGGTTGGCAGGCATGTGGTGAGTCAGCACGGAATCTAAGATCAAAATCCAGAAGGGCCTGGCACCCACTCTCTTGATCAGTCGCTGGATTTAGTCTCTTTCTGAGTCTTCTCTTCCTGTGTGCCAAAGGCTTGATTTTTTTGTTTTGCTTGCTTTCTTCCCATTTTTGCCTTTTGTTTCCTGCAGGCCTCACTGATCAGGAGATCAGATCATGTGCAAATTGGCAGGTACAGTTTTCATTTTTCTTTCTTCCCTCATCCTTCCTACTTAAGTAAATGCCCAGCCTTCTTGTCCCCTTATATCCTATCCTTGGACTGTGTATTTTAGAGGAAGTAATAAACCTTTAGTTGACTGAATCTTACATTCATTAATTGGACATATCAGAGCATAATGATGTAATTTTTCTAATCAAATGGCTGTACCTAACAAATCACAAGAATGGATCTCATGTCTTGAATCAGGTAATGAAATACTTCTTTTGATGATTTCCTATAAATCTCCAAGTCTAGGTTCCTGTACAAAATGTTAAAGATGTGAACTATTTTATTCCAAACAGTGATTTCCACAGCCTATATCTATATATTTAACTATCTAAAGCATAACGATTGTGAAGACAGGCATGTTCTCTTGGACAATTTGGGATGACTCTTGGCTTCCTAGTCTGTTACCTTACCTGGTTACAACTACAATTCTACAACAAGACCAGAAGCTCATATATTGTAGAGGCCTCATTTTCTTCTTACAGACTGCCTTCTAAAAGCCAGTCAGGTTCCCCACTAAGACTCCATCAAAGGGTTCTCTTGGCTCCAAGGGATCATCCTGGAAAAAGCTGGCCAAACTCAGATCATACAAATTGCAACTAAGTGATAGCATTTCAATTGCTTGTGTGTAGGGTTTTCCAATGGCAAATGCTGGACACAAAGACTGAAGTAGATTTGGGAAAACTGAAGGTGGCTCTCAATCTCCCTGAACCTACGTTCTTCCCCAGTGTTGCTGTAAAACCAAGTACAGAAGTGCTGCTGAATCTCAACGTAGAAAGTTTGGCAAAGTACTCTGAGAAAAGAGAAAACATGCTGTCCTAAAGATACAACAGCCTCAGTAAGGTTATTATAGAGTAGGAATTTGATCTGTTTTTCTAAATTTAGACATCTATAACCATCTGAGATGATAGAGACTATCCTGTCTGCCACTCAATTATACCCCTGCAGAGCTCAGGTCTCTTAAACGACCTATGTTATAGTTGTCATTTGGGTGTTTTACTTTCACAGGGTCTCTTGAGCTATATGTCTATGTTTGGCAACTTATTGTGACCCTACATAACATGTAGTCACTGGGAAGTTTCTCATCTAAATTAATCACTGCCTTGAAACTTGCTACAGACAAAGCATAAACAAAACACTTGTTTTGTAAGGGGAGGTATGAAATCAATTGCTGTCAACAAGAATGTGGTCAAAACAGAAAGACTACAGCAGAAAGGAATTCACAAATGAAAAACCTGTGCTCCTCAGGATGGATGTGAATATTGTGTAAATAGACATTAGTTAGAGGTTTAATTGTGACAATAATTATAGGTTACAACAACTCTTATGTTTGTTCACAAGGTTAAACACATCACAACAATGCTTCTGACCATGTCTGAAATCCAGAATTGCACCTTCACTTAAGAAACATCCTCTGCCTGTTTATCCTTTATAATTTCCCAACCACTTTGGAGCCCTATACTTAATTGACTTTGGCATGGATTCTCATCCTGAAAACACTTTGAAGCACGTGCATAAATAATGTTTGAGTATTTCTACTGAATAGAGTAATAGGCAGTTATATGTTTTAAAGGACTGAAGATATAATTAGTGAGCAGTCCAAAGACTTAAAAGACTACATGAAATTTACCTTGAAAAGCAACTTAAGTCAACTTCTTTTGCAGTGAAGCAAAATCCCTCCCTCAGCTCCAGCTGAGGTCAGAAAGAAAAAAATTAATGTACTGTATTGAAATCCTTTGATCTTGCCATTGTTTTAAGTTTTCTGTGTGAGAACCCATGTGGTGTAGTTTAAGAATTTAACTGTTATGCATCTGTTCTTTGCAGTACCAGTACTATACAGTCTTCTTCAGATTTTTTTCCTTCTCATAGTTGTTTTAAGTAGTTTGAAAATATTTTCCTTTTTTCCTGACATTAATATGTCAGGAAAGGATTCTTGTTACCTCAAGACTCACGTGCCAGACTTCATATGACCAGGACCCCATGATGTTGCTAATGTTCCATATCAGTTCCCCTTATTTATTAATGATAATTTCATCCACTTGGGAGTGCTAGTCATAATAATAGGGTGGAGAAGTATTAGATAACAGCAAGCTATCAGTCGTATTTGTGTTTTCTTGTTAGCTGATTAAAGGTACTGAGTAGATTTGTGCTTAAGATATTTAAAAAAATAAGAGCTCTGCAGAAATAGGTAAGCCACGTTTTCAGCTCTGACAGAACAATGTTTTCACAGAACTGAAACTGAGGGCTGAGACCACCTCTGGGGCCAAAGGCTTTGAGAAACTTTCCAAGGCAGAGGTGTGTGTGTCCTGTCCCTGAGCAAACTACATAAATATACTGCTGTCAGCAGATTCCACGTTCCATTTTGGACATTGCAGGGCCTCTCATCTCTGGAATATGATTCAGGTTTTTTCCTGTCATTAATGAAACAGAGAGAGTGCTTCCTGTGATATTATCTTAACTTTCACTTCAGATTAGTTAGAAAATTAACAAAACAATATTATTATGAATGTTCTTACTAGAGCCCTTATAAAAGAAATTTCAGAACAAACCCAATTTTTAAATTGGTTATTATGCTTGCCACCCTTAAAGAAAATAGCCCGAACACGGACAAAGCTTTCTATGGGAACGGCTTTCCCTGGCTGAAGCAACAGTTACTTGAAGTTTGCTGTGTTAGTGAAGGCCTATATCATCAGTGACAAGAAGGTATCTGATTGAGTCTGATGTGTAAACTGTTCTTTGAAAGCTAAGGTTAGAATTTATGAGAATTGAAAGTGAAGTAATTGTACAATGATGACTAATTACTAGATTATGTTGTCATTATTACTGTAAATAATCCATATGGTGCTAACATCAAAGGGTTATTGTGATGACGTTGCAAAGGGAAAAAGACTGGCTTATAATTCTTAATAAGATATGGCAAGTTAGTTAATCACTGTCTAACATCCAATACAGGGAGGTGGTAGTATGAGGTTTTCCTCATACTCAGAACTGTGTCAAACTCATCTCTGCAGGTTTTGCTAAAGATGTATTTGGCTCAGTGTCATGCCCCAGTGCAGATCCCTGTTCACACAGGGCTCTACCTGCAAGACTGATGGCTACGCAATTGATGGCTGTTGAGGTGCATGTTATTTGTTAAAACAGTGACCGGGGGTTGCCTGCCTTGCCCGAGTGGCCTGCCTGGGAGGCAGTCAGACCCCCAGTACCGCTTTAGATTGCCCGGACAGCGAGGTCCTGGTCCCGGGAGCGGCTCTTGTCCTGGAGACCTCCGGCAGACGCCCTAGCCGCGGACTACCCTGGCAAGCTCAGCCTGAGGCTATCAGGCGGTTCAGCTCTTTAGTGATTTCAGCTCTCAGCTTGCCAGGTAGTCGCTTTGCTAGCTCAGGGGTGAAGAGATGAGAAGAGCCGAGCGGCGCATTCCACAAAGTCTTTATTGGGGGTTCCGTGAAGGGGTCCAGGGACGGTGTCTTCTGCCGAACTGGGCAGAGGTAGGGGTTTTTATATGGTTAGGTAGGATTGGGAGAACTAGCCAATAGTCTGGGGTCTTGGTGAGTTGACCTATAGCCTTTGGGTTTCTGGAATGTAGCCAATAGTGTTACAGGGAGATAACAGAGGGTCTTAGGAAGTAGAGTTTAGTACATGACTATGCATTTTCTCTCCACGGAGGCCTTGCTAAAGGCTCAAAGATTGCAACAATTTGTATAACCACAGAACAGTTCAAATCAATGATTTTATTTGCTGGCATATGCTTACTTCATCACATGATTCTAAGTACATCTTGTACTTCATGCTTTGCCTTCAAAAAAAATTGCTTTCAAGTTGTGGCTGGTTTGAACATATTTGTATCTTGGTCTCCGAGGATAAACATGTTTTTATAAAGACTGTTTTGGTGACATCCAGAAACAGAAATTGATAGTGCAACTGAAGCTCTTCCCTTTTCCTGCTGTGGGATGGCTGATACTACAGGTTGTTCAGTTCAAGCTAGTGGCAGGTCAAAAGAAACTTGTATTCCCTTATTCACTTCTATTCCAGGAAGTTCTTCATCATTATATTAAATCTAGAAATGTTTTAGTTTGTTCTTTATTTCATTGAAATCAATGGAAACTAAACATGTGCCTGAAGTTAAAAAAGTGTTTTTAACTATTTCCTTGGCATAGAATCAGAATAAAACATTGCAAAAAGCTGAATAGGGATGTCCAAATCTGAGTGTCTTAAAGAGGTCAACCATAACCTCCAAAAGAAGTTATTTAAGAGAAGGATACCTTTTACTTTTAACTGTCGAGGATTTTGAAGGGGTACAAGTACTGACTTGCTTTCATATTTGATTTTATAGTATGTATCAAAATTCCTTAACAATGAATTAAGGAATAAAGGCAAAATTCATAGGTATTAGAAGGCTGTGGGGAAAATAACAAATCCCTGTTTTATTCATATTGTGTACTAAAATACACACAGGAAATAAAATACTGTTTATTAAGCCTTCTTTTATTGTTTAGTAACAGAACAATGGCACCCAATAGAAGACAAACTGCAGTAAGTTCTAATGAAGAAAACAAACCAAATTAGTTTGAATTGCATATAGGCTGTTATCTTACCCTCCAGACTCATTGCAGTCTCTTCCTCAGCACAGTGTTCCAGTTCAAGTAAATAATTCCCTCTCATGAGAATCAATGTGCAGTATGATATAGGCAGTTTGCAGAAATGTTACTTTTAACATTTGGTTGCAAAACATCCATTTGTTCCTAAGTAGATGTGGTGATGTCTTCTTTTTATTACTTTTTTCTCATTTGGTACAAGGTGTTTTTTTTTATTTGAGTTTAGGGTACAGTGTTTTCAAAGTAAAAGGAATCTCTTCTTGAAACCAGTTGTCATATAACATATGGCATAACATATAAGATATGATTTTGTTTTGGTCACTAGTCAGGCTATCACCAGTTACAAACGTTTAGCTTGCTTATGTGAACACAGAGCTGGTCCAGCTCCCTGAGCTGGAGTTGTGTATAAGCCAGATAATTCTAGCTTCAAAAAACCCTCCAAATTCTGAATTTGCTGGAGGTTCTGGATGGTTTTCTCACAAGAAAGTGACAAGAGTTTGTCACAGGAGCCTAGCTCTGGTCCTGAAAATAATGATTGTTTCAGGTTAAAATGACTGATCTGTCATCTAGCCCTGAGAGACAGGAGCTGTCACTTTGAAGTCTGAATGAAACAAATCCCACAAGAGCATCCCACTGTGGATCTTGGAGAAAGTGGGAGGGAGTAGATGTTTAGTTAATGACCATTAGTAGGTATAGATGTTCAAATTGCTGAGATTTAAGTGACATAAACAGGTCTGGAGTAAAACCTGGGAGACTTTTCTACCCCACCTCTGCCTCTTTCCCTGTGTAAGAGCATTGCAAACTTGCAGTGTCAGCTGATACAGAGATGGCAGTTCTGGGAGTTGAATGTGTGGGTTATGAGCAGCAGAGCCACAGCTTTCCATGCCTAAGTCATAGCAGGGGGCAGTGCAGTGAAGGCTGCTGAGCTTCACCCTTCAAAAGACAGATTATATATATTCTTTCCAGTTTTCCTAGACCTTGTGTGAGCTAAGTGAATAGAAAACCACTCTGCACATTGAGAGGTGTGTCTTAATGAAGAATGGCAACAGCATGATAATTAAACTTCATGAAACCTCTCAGCTGAGTGAAAGATCCGAGTGTGCATGAGGTCTCTCACTATGATTCATGCCTCTTTGGTTAAACCATGATGACAATTGCGAGTATTATTTAGTAAAATTGCTATTGTTCTAGGTTCAACAGCTCTACTACAAGCATAATGCTTAAAGAAGCTGCCACTGATGTGGGCAGTTGTTTAAAGCCAAAACATATCCTCTCTTATTTTTTAAGCTGTGTCTTTCCTGGAAGAGTATCTTTGACTATTACTGACATCATAGTTATGCACTTACCAATAATGAAAATCTTTTCAGTTGTTTACATCTTATAGTTTAACTGTTGGCCTTGTTGCCAGAAAAATTAAATATAAGATTTTTTTTTTAGACAGCTGTCCTACTAGAAATACTTTGAAGGATGTCTTTTGAATGAAAATATTTTTATATTTTAATCATAAACTTAAAAAATTGAAAAACTAACTTAGTATTTATATTTCTTCATTCAAATAATATCTAGAGAAATTATATTAGTAATATATTTTAAAAAAAGCTTATGGAATTTATCCACTGAAAAAACTTCAGCTTAGGAAGACTATAACATAAATATATGTCTTGTTAATTTGAATCCCACATTTTTGTCTCCATGTTCATTCTGCCAGTAACCATTAGTCAGGCTTAGTCTCAAATCCATGGGTAGTGTGCTGTGCCATTGTGTAAATTGTTGCTGCAAGACTGCTGAATTGGGGGTGTACCAAGTAAAACTGGTAACACCTCTAGTACAACTTCCAGCTACTAAATACCTCCCCATATCCATCTGTAAATGTGAAAAGACTCTGGTGAGCCAGTCAACTTGAAAAAATACCTGCATCTTTAAAAATATATTTACAAGGGCTTCACAAAGCAATAAAATTTGGATTTAGTGGAGTATTTCTAAAAATATTTGAGGGTTTTTTAGCAGCATCATTAGATGTAAAAATCAAAATGCTCAAGCTTCTGTATTATGTTGGATGTCAGTATTGGACACAGATTTACTTTAATAGGCATGTTGGGAAGATCATCAGCAAAGTGGTGGCAAATTTAGGAGAAAAAATATGAATTTCCTTACCTGCCCTGCTTTTGGAAATGCCTCACAAATCAGCCATGGCCTTTTAGCTATATGTCTAAAGCCTCTGGACATTTGGCAGGGAAATTATTAGAAAAGGGTATAATATACGTGTCTTTGGATATAAGAATTTCTGGCTGGTAGCTGCTGGCAGCAAGTAGCCTGTGTCATTGTGTGCAGTGTCTCTGGTGTGGCTGGGACATGTGTGACCTGCAATGGACACACTGCTTGCTTTATCTGCACTGTGCAGTCATGTGCATCACACACTGTGCACTGGGGACAGGCTGACCTCACTGTGTGAATTCACACATACAGCCTCTTACCCTGACATCCCATACAGCAGCATTCCAGACACACTCTGGGTTCACTCTGCATCATACTGGACAGAGCACACACTCTTCCATGTGAGAAATCCCAGAGGGATACAGCCGCCATTGCTTTTCAAATTTCAAAAGATGTTTTCCATGTTTTCCATATTTTCCACGTTTTCTTTACCTCTTATCATAGCTTAAATATCACCCAAACCCAATTCATTACCAGTAGATAAAAAAAGCAGAGGTGATGATTTCACCTATATAATCCAATGCACTTGTATAATGTTCAGTGAATGCTCAATCAGAAATTATTATGTAAACTCTAATTCATCCAGATCATTCTCTAGTAACAAAAAAAAAAAGGTCTGACCAGCAGTACTGGTAAGAGCTGGTAAGAGCTCCTGGTGTTACTGGATGAACTGCTACTGTATCACATATATGTACATATGCATTATGTAACTGACAGACCAGATTAGACCCCATCAATGCAGTAACCAAACCATGACAGTGGCCACAAATGCCCCCAGGGACAGGGCTGGAAAAGATGTGATAGTCTGCAATGGAGCACAGCAGGATCTGTCACACAGAGCTCCTGCAGATTGAGCTGCCTTCCTGCTGAGACACAAGTAACAGCTAAGGGTTAGACCCAGTTCACCTGGGTGCCTACCTGTGGAATACCCTGCCCTTGTCAGTAGAAGTGCAAGAACTGACATCTGAGAGACTTAAAACCACTAAATATCACTTTAAATACGCTGTAGGGTTTTTATTTAACATAGGCTAATAATACTAAAATTGTTAAGGTTTAGTAAAAGTAAAAATAATACAGCTAAGGCATTATTGAAAGTATTAAAAGTACTACTGCTAATATTAAAATTGCTACAGTTTGGTAAAAGTAATCTTTTCAGCTGTTAGTAAAGATGAGTACAGTTTAAGCAGTAAGGCTTTTTCAGAAAAACCATCAAGAAAATTTACTCTGCTTTTGATGCCAATCTGAGAAAATATTTTCTTCAAATTTTTAAGGAGTATACCATAACAAGAAACACGTAACTCACTTAGGATAACCAATCCCATTAAAATAGCGATTTTAGTCTTCCTATGTTTATGTGAAATTTTATTTCTGAATTATTTTTTCCCAAGGTATAGTTCCCATTATGCAAAGTATATTCCATGATTCATGCATAGAAAATAATCTAATTAATGTAAGAATACTTTGAACAAGATCACAGGGGTGGCAACACCAGGACAGGTTATTGGTCTCTTATGACAGGCATTTGCTTCTGGGGTGGCCTGTACACTGAGGGGAAAAAAAATCCCAGCCAACCAAAAAAAAAAAANCAAACCCAAAGCAATTTTATACACAGAGGAGGGAACTTCACAGTATTACACAATGAAAAGATAATCTCAGCTCTGGCAGCCAAGAACAATCATGTTTTCAACTGCACAAAGACAGATAATTCTTAAATATTTTCATAGTATCCTGGAAAGAATCTAGCTTATTGTACATTTTGACCATTTTTAAAGTTCTATAAACATGCAGTTTTTTGTGGTGGTCAATACCAAAAGTAGATCACATAGTGTGCAAAAAAAGTATTTATGGTAGGATCTGGGATGCTTCATCTGAAGCAGAGAGCCTGAGCCAACAGCAACTTGGTCAATTCTACACTATCTTCATTAGAATAGAAATACTATTTCGATTAAATAGCTTAAATTTTAGTATCCTGTTTAGTTTTTTTTTCTTTTCTTGGAAGCTCAGAATTGAGAGCACTGTCCTTGGCAGTGTTTTAACCACAGGCTTGTGGTACTTGGCGCTTCTCTTACAACCCCACTTCTTGAATCTGCATATTCCAGGACGTCAAGTTTTTTAAAATGCCAGAAAACAAAAAGGCGAGAGCAGACAGCCGAGCCAGAGGCAGGACTAAGGGACCCACGGCACGGAAAGCCGGGTTCACGGTTGCTGGGGTCCCAGCTGCGATGCTCGGGAGCCAAGGCTGCGGCATCAGGCGCTGCCTGCCCCACCTGCTCCACTCCTCCGGGCACTGCCGGACACTGCCGGGGCCGCCCCCAGGGCGGGCCGGGCCGGCGGGGGCGGTGCCGGTGCAGCCTACAAAAGGCGGTGCGCGGTTGTTGCTTAGCCCGACGCGTCTGGCAGCTGCGAGGTCGCTGCCGGCCTTGTAGCTGCGTTCGGCCCCGTCCGCGGCGCATAAGGCCAAGGCTTTCCGACTTCAGCTACAGTGCTAGCTAAGTCGGGGAAGGCAACACGGAGCGAAGCCGCGCGTCCCCCCTTCTCTGGGCACCGAGCAGCGGCGGAGCGGGCCGGCATGGCGCGGGCAGGGGAGCCGGAGGTCCGGCGGCACGGCGGTCAGTGCCGACAGGCCGCCTTCAGAGCGGTGCCCGGGCGCGGAGGGAGCGCGGGTGACCGGGTGGGAGGCACCGGATCGCGCCGTGTCCCGGTGGCGCCTCCGCTCTCAGAACGGCGTCCCCGGACAGCGAGCTGTGCCTGCCGCACCGAAATGCGGTGGATGTGCCTGCATCTGCTTTAGCATCTGTTTCTTATTTCTCATTTAGGGTCTGTGGTTGCCTATTTTACGTCTGCGAAGTTTCTTCTTTATCTTGGGCATGCACTGTCCACTTGGGTAAGTAAAATACTGGCCTGGTAGAAGTAGGATTTTGTTAATGTGGCTGTGATTTACCTGAGCTCTATTGGTGCTTTCCAGAAATCTTCACAAAGTAGCACACCACTGTAGAGGTCTTATTGCAACGCCTTACTGATGAAAGCCTTCAGAATATTTACAAGATCTGTTGCAGTAGGTTTAGTTTTAGTGCAGAGTAGTGTAGTACTCAGTTTTTGGAGTGACTTATTCTGTACCTCTTAATGTTTTTAAGTCACTATAGAACCAGTGAGTCTCTTTATAGAGTAGCAGAATGAGAGCCCATTGCAGTATTATATGTAAAGGACTCATATACTTACTAATGGGAAATGCTCAGTATTGCCTCTCACTAGCTAACTTGTTGAAAGCATCAGGAGTTGTCCTCTGTAAAGTTATTTGCCTTCTGAAATGCTTTCCTTCTGTGCTAATATAACTTACTACACAGGCTTTTACTCACTTGAAGAATACTAAAAAAAAAGCTACCTGAAGATATGCACTAAAAACAGACAGTATGGTTCTGTTCCACAGAATAAAATTAAGACTGTGTGTATTTTAACACAATCTTTAGTCTCTGTACAGAGGCTTGGTTTAAAAATAAATTGAAGGTTTCCTCCCGTTTTCTGTGTTTTGGTGCTGCATTTGGACTGGTCTGATGTATGTGTTGAACAAATGGTTGATCTACAGTTACAACAGTGCCTGCCTAACTCTGGAGCTTCTTGCTTTTGCTTACCTGGAGGGTTGTACTGATGTTTCCTGTTGTGAAAGAAGTCTTTGAGTGGTATCAAGTGCTTGTTTAAACAAGTGCAGTATTTTGGCTGTTGTTAATATTAAAAAACAGTGAGCCAAACAGCTCCTTCACAGATCAGGGCTGTTGCCTGCAGCAGTTTTTTGTCAGTCATGCCCACAAAGTGCCTCTCTGGCAGTTTCGCCAACCCTGCTTACTCCTGTCTGACCAGTGCATCACATATCTGCAGTGGGCTTGCTCTGAGTCCCCGAGTAAAGGTGACAGGGCAGAGTTAGAGAACAATCTTGCACACAGTAACAAATAGCAGACTACAAGATGTCTGTTTAGCAATATTAATGGGATACTCCTGGTCATGTCCTGGTGGGTTTTGTGCTGAAAATCTTGACTCCCAAAAAAACACCAAAAAACCCCCAACCAAATCTGCTCAAACAATGGAAGTTATTCTGCAACAGCTTATTTTGACAGAACTGGGTGTGAGACTTCACCTTTTGTATCTCCTACACTTTGATGTTCCTGTAGTGTGAAGGTTTTTGCTACCAGGAACAGTAAACAAATACCTGAGCCTTCAGAATACCAAGTAATAGATCATGTCTGTTTTAGAATGGCTCTGTCTGCAATATGAAACCTGAGAGAAATGGGGTTTTGCTGTAGTTGAGAGCATTAACTAGGTTTCTGTGTTACTATGCTATTCTCAAATGCCATGAGAAGCTGTACATGATTAAACATGTCACATCTCCAAAAATGTTCAGAATTGAACAAAGTCTAGGCTATGTTGGGCCCTTGCTCAGTAAATGAGTGCCTTGCCTCAGGGATCCTAATAGGCTGGACAGCAGTATTGAACTGGAGTCTCAGACCTTTTGCTGTTGCTGTCTATCTCTCAGCAATAAAGGAACAGCATGGAAATGAGTTCACCTTGTTGGTGTCTGGCCTAATGTTTCCCAGGAGATCAGCTGATTCTGACTTCTCAGCCTTATCTGTGAACCTCAGGCCTCAGGAGGCTGTTAGTAGGTGGTGGCCTGGCGATTCCTCAGCTTGTTGGCTTTGTTTCTGATGTGGGATTGTATACATTCTGTATAAAGTGATTATAAGGGTATTTATAGTTACAGAAGGGGAGGAGCTGTCTTTAAGAGGATAGTGATGCTGAACAGCTGTAGCTTTTTAAAAGTTTCGAAATAGCCACATTTTGGAGACATTTTAAGGTGGGACTAAGTGTATATAATCAAGGATCTGCCTGTTTCTGGTGACAATATTTGCTGTTCAGATTTCAGTAGATCTTAGCTTGAAATTATATACTTGCTACAAAGCTCTACAATTCACTAATATTGTTCTTCTCCTTTATCTTTGCCTCTTCATGGTTTTTAATTCTTGAAATCTAATGATACTTGCAGGTTGTAATAACTGTGGTTTCCCCAGAAATTATCTATGTGGGTTGACCTGATCAAAATACTCTGGGTAAATGTGTTGGATAAAGTTGAACAATGTTCACAGGCTCTTAGATGAAGTGTGTAGCAAAATCATGGTATCTCCAGAGTCGGAGGAACCTGTCCATGAGTTTAAAGTGAGATTCAGTTTTTCACTTTGACAGTAGTGACTCGCACTGACTTGCACATGCTTAAGTTTTTTTAAGAATCCCTTTTTCATTTTGTCAGAATCCAGTAACTGAAAGATCTCTGCATAAAGGAAAACCCCAAACTTGATATGATAGTATTTTTTGGCTCATTTTTCTAGCTTAATAAACAGTTATTCAGGTTAATTCACCTGCATGTATTTTAAATGAAATTCTCTAAAGTACCATCTCACCTCATACTAAGTTTTATTGAAAGCTGGTATTTGGAAATTCTATGCCTGTGGATTCATTGCTAGCATATTTTCTTTATATTTCTACTAACTAACCATGGAATGTAAGTAGAACATATTTACAGAAGGCTTTAGGTGTCTCTTGAATGAAAAATGGCTAATAATATATTGACAGGAGACATAGAAGATCATGCGTAGAGTGGCATTTGTCATTGGATTTAGTTTAAAATAACTATATAGCATACCCCAGGATTTTTATTTGAACAGATGAAATTTTCTTTCCATGATAGCAATATAATTTTTTCAGCCTGTGTTTAAGGAAACAAATGTCAAAGTTTACATGTTACAATGTTTACAGAAATCTCCTTCAGTGACACTCGAATAACATTAAAAGGCAAGTGCTTTTTGTGTCTATACTGAAGACTACTCACACTTTGCGATTATTTTGACAGTCCAAATAGTATGCTTTTATGTATCTCTTGATTGCTGTGTTACATGGGAGGTTAGATTTGACTGGCTTTGATTTTTAAAAGTACTTTTATGTTACACCTCCCCCAGCCCTTCCGAATATTTGAGTTCCTTAGAAATTTGTACTCTTTGCTGTATCACATAGCAATTGTTTATTTAAGGTAAGGCAGCAGAAGAAAACAGTTTCATGTTTGGTTTGTAGAAGACTCATGTTAGGGACCCTTATTAAACAACCTGCATGTCCTAGAATGGTATGAATTATTTCTGTTCATCTGCTTTGTTACAGAAACATTCTTTACTACAGTAAATGTTCTACAGTAAACAGAATTTGTCATGTATTGCTGCAATATATTTAAAAGTAAAGTGGGATGTAACAACAAAAAACTTCACGTATTTATTAGCAAATCTAAAAGTGTTTTGAATAGAATAAGTTACTGCACTTGGATGTGTTTAACAATTAGGGCATCCTTTTTGCACCTGTATGAAATGGTATTAGAACATGCATGTGTTTTATTCTAAGCACTAGGTTAAATTAGCTATAGG
Source organism: Bombycilla garrulus (assembly GCA_013400315.1). NCBI lineage: Eukaryota > Metazoa > Chordata > Aves > Passeriformes > Bombycillidae > Bombycilla > Bombycilla garrulus. The sequence continues at coordinate 64,579 of VXBU01019422.1, read as the reverse complement.
CTAAATAAGCTGAACTAGCAGTGAGTTTACAACAGGTTAAATGAGTTATGCTATTCTACCTCCTCTGAGTAATGTGGCACATTACTGTGCTGAACATTAAAACAGCTGAAGTCCATTGATTTCAGAAACTACAGTTAACATTTACCCATATCTATCCTGAATTATATGATGGCTTTTTCTGCTTGACTCACTCTTGTGTTATAAAGCAGCACTTAAGCTTTGATCATCTAAGAGCAAACTGCTGCCTTGAAAAGCTACTTAAATAGTGATTGGTAAATCTGTTGTTAATATTTGATCTATGCCAGAGAATTTATGTAAGTTCTTTGTTGGGTGTGGCCGGTGACAGACTTTGTCCACTGATATACTAATAGAAAATATCTGGGATTTTTAGATTTGTGGTATTACAAGCTGTGTGATCCACTTGATTAGGATAGATGATTTTAATGATACTGGATAAAATCAATGGTGGCAGGATGTAGCAATCCAAAAACCTCCTAAGAAACCACCAACCACAAAAAACCCTGTACCACCTCTGTATGTGTAACAAACCTCTATTTCAGTACAGACTTTCAACAGAGCTTTAGTAAAACAGTCAACCTATGTACTTCTAAAGAGTGAACAGTAATGTTGTGCATGTTTTCTTACTCTTAAAGGGAGATCGTATGTGGCATTTTGCTGTGTCTGTATTCCTGGTTGAACTTTATGGAAACAGCTTGCTCCTGACTGCAGTCTATGGCCTGGTTGTGGCAGGATCAGTTCTTCTCCTGGGAGCCCTTATTGGAGACTGGGTGGACAAGAACTCCAGGCTCAAAGGTTAGATGCCTAGAGCAGGTGATATACTTAAGGATAGATCAAATTCATGTTAAAAAGGCAGACTGATAGGGTTAATTCCTCAAGTCAAATATGAGAATGGGGCTTGCTCATCTCTTCTAAGGAGGGCAGAGGGGTTTCATAGTGGTGATAGTTAGTTATACAAAGATACTCAAAGACAGGAGGAAAATAGTTTTAATTCATGGTGTCTGTTATTCACCTGTAATGTGTAGAGATGTATGGAAACACAAAAGCTAAAAAATACATTACTTTAAGGACTACAGACCAAATTCTTTTTACATTAAAACACTAACATACACTTTTGTTATTTGTTGTCTTTTGTCTGGATAGAAACATCTTTCACTTAAGTGTAAATACACTGTATTTGTATGCATATTGTATATCTGCTCTAATCTGTTTTATAAATAAAATGGGATCAAGTTCTTCAAATTAATTTTTACTTTCCAAAAATTTCAAAGTAGTATCCCTTTCATGGTAGGTTGAAGGTGAAGTTAGAGGCTTGAGCTAGGTTTGAAACATACTGTCAGCATTTAAACAGGGACTTAGGTTGAGAGAAGACCTACTTTGAGTGTAAATCAAGAGCTAAGAAGTTATGTTAGACATTAGTTTGTTTCTCTAAGACAATGGAAGATTGAGAATGTTCTTCAGAATTCAGAAAATCTACTATGAAGTATACTTTTACCGTTTATGTTTTTGCAGAGACTAGGAAAATAAGGCTATTTAATACATTTGTGTTCCTTAATTATGTCCACCTTAAGGCTGTAGTTATCTCATTCTTATGTTTATAACTGTTGTTCTCTGTTTGGTTTAAAACAGTGGCCCAGACATCCCTGGTTGTGCAGAATTCATCTGTTATCCTGTGTGGTGTTATCCTGATGGTTATCTTCTTGTTTAAGACACAGCTCTTGACATTATACCATGGATGGCTTCTTGTGAGTGCTTCAACTTGTTAATAAGAAATTAATTTAGGAAGAAACTTTGGGAAGCATGGGTGATGGATGAATTTTTATCTTTTTCTCTAATCTGTATAGACACTTCTGGGAGCCAAAACTGGCACATGAAACTGCGCTTGTTAGGTAAACAGAGATGATGATTGTTTTCTGCCAGGAATTGTAGACTTGATTTTTTTTTTGTGTGAAGAATACTGCTAAAATGTATGGAATCAAATATAAAAATCTTTTCTGCTTGTGTAGAAAGTGGAGATCGCCATAAATTTTCTCACATTATAACTCTTTCCCCTCATCTCTCTAGACACTGTGCTATATCCTGGTTATCACAATAGCAAATATTGCCAATTTGGCCAGCACTGCCACAGCGATCACAATTCAGAGGGACTGGATTGTTGTGGTTGCAGGGGAAGACAGAAGCAAACTGGCAGGTGAAATATATTGCCTTTATAATACCTTGCATGTGTTAACTTTCCAAGCTTGATTTTTATTTTTGTTTTAAGACTAGAGTTTTACAGAGATCAGTGCATCTTTGAATTCCAGATATTATGAGAAAACATCAGGTAAAAGGGCAGCCTTTATTTTGCTCTTCCTTGTGCAGGACTACAGCTACTGAGATCACAAATTACTATGTGATTACAATTCAGTAAAACATCCCTAAACTTGTTCTACCTTCCTCTTAGTCCTGCTGCAGCTCTGCTAGGAAAACTAGTCTTGCTGAATGAGCCAAGTGTTGCAATACTTTATTTTTAGGTCCCTGGAATGAAAGAGAGAACTCTTGCGTAACTGGGCTCCTCTCATAGGGATCAAAGAAAGATGCATGGGAATGAAGCCCAGAACAGTTCAGTAGGTATATTAGGAAATTGCCAGTAGGTAATACTGTGCATGCAGGCAGATTTGAAATCTTGCATTTCTCTAGCATTTGATGTATAACTCAGAGCTATGAACACTTTCTTCAGTTGGAATCGGAAGCTCTGCTTTCCTTTGACATCTGCTGCTTTTGAGCATAGACTAGAGAGTAAATCTTTTGCTTAGAAAATGTTTTTGTTTGCTTCTCCCCTGTACCCTGCACTTGCACAGTGACATTGATACTACTAGGGGAGAGAATTCATTCCCATTCGTATCCTATTGCAGCTTGGTACGCATGACACTTCTTGGATGTGAGAGATTGGGACTCTCACCAAGGATGCACAAGGCAAATTACACCAAAGGATGTGCAACAATCTTAGGCTGTGCTGCTCCTCTACTTGTAACAGAGTATGGGAAGCAGCATTTTTTGTGATATGTTTGGTCAGGCTGTATGGGCTCTGAATCAACCCCATAAGGGGACTTAAACCTTCTCTGAGGAACTGATACTGAACTGCAAACAAGGCACAGAGCAGTTTAACATTAGCCAGACCTCTATAGCTCACTAACTCTGCAGCTAAAGTTAAAGTCTGACACAATTTAGATACCTTCAGGCTTAGACAGCATTTCAGCCTCTGGACTCTTAATTTTGTATAAAGCTGCCTAAATTGCCCTTAAAGTTGAGTCCTTTTTGAAATTTCAATCTTCTGTTCCAGATTTTTACTTAATGTTTATCTCCAATGAAGGAATATTTTTTGCCCATTTCATCCAGGAAGAGCTAATTCTTAGATGCATTAAGTGTGTCATACTTTATTTGACACTGGGAATTTATTTGATACTGGGAATTTATTTCCCACTCTACAAGTTATTCTCCCTAGTCTTTTATTTTGACCTTCCAGTGCCTTTCTATGTCATGCCTTTTGTAGAGCAGCAATACAGGTGTACTTTCTTCACACATGTGAGTCAAGGGTAGAAAAATAGCAGTTATCTGTAAAAAAAAGTATGAGGTTAATGAGAACTATTAAGACTTTCTTCTTATGTCAGATCTTATTCAGCAAATCATCTCTCCCATCCCTGTCCCACACAGCACACATGAGATAAAATACAGACCACACCTGCAGAAAACTGCTGCCTGGCAGTCAGTCCTACCTCTTTACTGCTTCATGAGCTCAGGCACAATTATATGATCACTTACATTTTGTATTGAGAAATCAGGCAAGAGGTTAATGTAAGTTCTCTTATGACTTGTTTGAGAATGAAAACAACCACTGGATTAGGCCCCTTAGTTCAACAGATTCATCTGAAACATCCTTCCAGGCTGAACAGGCTTGTGTTCCGTTTAAATATGATGTAACCTGGAGACTGTTGAAATTCCTTACCTTAAAAAAAAAAAAATTAAGTGCTGATGCTGACTTTGCAGCAAATACTGTTGTCCATCTCTGCATTGTTACCTTTCCTCAAAGAGAAATCTTAGTTATGCAAGTTAGTGGAGTAGGGAAATAAAAAATTACATTAGCTTCTCCCTTGTTGCCCTCGATTTGTTTTCCTATTCCCTACAAAGGCAGGGAATAGGAAAACTATTTCCTATTTCCTGCAAAGGTACACTTGTACCTTTTCTGAGTGGAATTGTTAGCCTTCCTCAACTCAAAAACAAAGATTAGTTGGTAGGAATTTTTAAAGCCAAATATATGCAAGTATCTAATTTAACTCATTTGACTGAGGGTTAACTAGGTTGATGTACAATTTAATTTGAAATAGAGTAACCTGAATGTTTCTTTGAATGGCAAGGAGTAATTCTCTAAAGTTCAATAAAGCACCTTCATACCGATGTAAAATTAGAGAGACGGGGGAATGAAATTCTACAGTAAGACTCTAAAAGGGGCTTTATGTGTGAATCCACTGTCTAGCAACTTTTAGGAGTGGAAGAATGACATTATTAATTGAGAACTTACTGGAACCCAGGTGGTTTAATGACAGTAAAGTAGATAAGATTGAGGAGGGTAAGACATTCCATAGCAGCGGATGAAAGATGCATTTGTGCTGAGAATGGGTTGCTTGTTTTGACTGTAAACATCAAAGGACCAGAAAGGAGTGAGGACTTTGCTCAGTAAGATGTAAGGATACCTACAGCTGCCATCAACCAATGTGACTTAACAAGGAAACATAAAAGCCATTTCAAAGTTCTGCTCCTATCACAGTGGTTCTGTGGCCACCAGTTATTAGAAGTAAATGGAGGAAGCAAAGAAATGCATATTGCAGTGTTGGGAGCTAGATTGCTATCTTTCCAAGAAACAGTTCTACCTTATGAGATTCCTGGAGCTGTGTATGCTAGGTTGGAGTGTTACAGAGGTACTGTGGACTCTGAACTCTATTGGTACCGTGTAAAACTGACCTGATCTCATGATGAACAGGACTATGCTGCCACTGTAAACCCAGCATGCTAAACCTAGAAGACCTCATGCAGGCAAAACTGGTAGGAGTAGGGATTTGGCTTACAAACACCTTGGTTGATTGCAGTGAACTTAAACATTGAAACAGTCTGAAGGTGCCTCTGGTTATTCCTGGAACCAGTTACAGTTGGAGCAAGACTTCTAGCTTTATGCATGTGCAATTCACAGTTCTGTTAGTGAATATTTCACTGTAAGTGTTGACGGGTCATTTTGTCATCAAATAATTTCTGACAGATATGAATGCCACAATAAGAAGAATTGATCAGCTGACCAATATCTTGGCCCCAATGGCTGTTGGTCAGATAATGACATTTGGCTCCCCGATGATTGGCTGTGGATTCATTTCTGGCTGGAACCTGATGTCAGTGTGTGTGGAATATCTGCTGCTCTGGAAGGTTTATCAGAAAACCCCTACTCTGGCTCACAAATCTGCAAAAGTTGAAGCATCGGAACTGAAACAGCTGAATGCAAAGAAAGGTATTGAAAACACAGAAGTAAATATTCCATTTCTGTGTGTGTTCATTGCATCAGTCAAGCCAAATGTTGACACTTGTCTTCCACAGGCACTGCTTTGAAGCTAAATAGCTTTCTGCTCTTAGCTTGGAGATTTCAGGTTTGGGGTATAGATAACAGACTCTAATCTAAGCAACAATACTTTGTGCAGTTTTTTTAGGAATTACATGAAATGCAGCCAAAGAATTACTTCTCTCCTCTCATTAACCCCTTAGAGTAGGTCTGCCCTGTAACTTGAGGCTGATGTAAGAAATACCCTTATCCATCTATACTATAGCTGATAAGCTGGACCAGGCCCTTGGCTCTGTAGTGTCCACAGCCCTTGTAAGACTGTTCTTTGCTAACTCTCTCTGCTTACACATAATACCAGCAGGCTTTGAGGAGGTTGTCATATTTCTATTCTGGCATGACTGAATGAATTTTACATGCTCCAGGAAATGGTGGAGGAAAAAAAAAAACCTCTTTTGGCCTCCAGCTCTGCTTCTGTGGCCAAGCACTACAAGTGGGATTTGCAGTTTAGATGAGTATGGCTATTACTATAAGTTATGCTAAAATTGATATTAAAGTTACTTTAAATAGACTCAATATCAGAAACTTAAATTCAGAAGCAGACCTTTTATTGTGAAGCAATAGAAATGTCAGATGCTGAAATACTAAATGTAAGTGTTTCCCTATTTTTAAGGTAGCAGTATATGAATACTGCTGAAAGCTTATGTTATGGCCTCCCAGCTACAATGGGTGATGGATTTTTGTTTGAGTTCTGTTGTTGGGTTTTTTAGCATTTTTTAAAATATGAACAGTTTTTTGGTCTTTGTTTAAATGCCAACGATCTTGTCTCAATATATTGTGAGTTAGAAAGCTACTATTAAAAGTACTGTTATGGTCTGGCACTAGTCAAGGGCTAGTGCACTTATGAAAATATATTTTTCTTAATTTTTCTGTGAGATAGGATTAAAAAAGGAGTACAATTATTCAGATTTAAAGTATAGAGAAGAAACTTTATCAATAAATACTAAAAGGGAAGGAAAAACAGAAACTAGAATGAAACTTTCAAAGCATCTATCCTCCCCCCACTGATTGTTTATTTTCTCACTGATAATATGAAAAGACAAAACTTAGGATTTTCAGTCAATCTACCCTTTGAATAATCATTTTTCCAATCTATTAAGGAAGAGTGGAGTCTCTCCTGCCTTGCCATAGAGCTTCCACAAGAACATTAGTCTCTGTGGCTACACACTTCACAAATGGCCCACCTGGCGATTTGCTATTGCAAAGCATTGCCCCCCATGGGATGGTCCTCTCACAACTGCCCATGGGCTGTAACAGCTTTTAGGGTGTAGTTTAATAATGTCTTTTTCTTAGTCTAAAACAAAAACTCTATTTGCTTTATTTTTATCTGAAGAAACAGTTATCCCTCATCCCTGGGGCCGGGGATATCATTAAATCAGTGCTTCAGCATTCCCCATCTCTCGTTGTCCCTGGGGCCAGGGACATCAAAATTTACTGCTTCATCAGCACCCCCCAAAGGACTAGGACATCTCCTAAAAAAATATGTTACAAAAGCATCTAGTCCACTTTTTATAGCTTCATAAAAAATGTCTGTGGTAACCCAGCTCACTCTTTCATTCTTCCTTCCTACTTTACATTTTTTTGTCTTTAACATTAAATCTCAAATCCCGTCTTTTATCTCCTTCAAGCTGCTCCCCTTTCAGTTAAGCAGGATACATGTCTTAAAAAAATCCATCTAAACAAAAAACAGTTAACTTAATTTTCTGAATCTTCTGCTAATAGCTCAGCTATTATCAGCTCTTTCAATACAATATCTTTAAGCCACCTTAAAAAAACAGGATGCTAAAATTCTCAACTTCATGCCAAGAAAAGAGGGGAGAAATTCTTCTCCTCTGCCATGCTGAGGTCAGCCTGTCCCTCCATTCCCCCTGTTCTCTCTGCTGAACCAGTTCCCTCTGAAGGGGCTGAAGGTTGAGCACAACTCAACCCCCCACAGGACATGGTGGTGGGGACCAGGCCAGGGCAAACTTTGCTTTCCATTCTCCCTCCCTCTGCCAGGACAGTTCCCTCAAAAAGAGTTCCTGGCACAGCCTGGCCTCCCTCTCCTGCAGGCCTCTATGGCCATGGTGGGGGGGGAAGCCGGGCCAAAGCTACAGCACATCTATACCTATTCAAAGTTAGAAAAAAAAAATTCCCAGACAATCCTATGCTAAATATATATCCTACTGAAACACATTCTACTTTTAATTAGCTAATTTTTCTATTTATTTTTAAAACTGGCCAATAATTAGTATTATATTGAGCTTATGAAAAATTCACAAGCACACCTCACATCTAAAAATAACTATATTTTTACTCAACCAAATATCAATCAATCTCAAATCAGCACAAGTACTGAAGAGATCCATCTTCCCACCTGTCAGATCCATGGTGTAATAGCTGGTCCAGTAAGCTGTTGGACCAGGCTGATGGCAGTTGAGTATTAGAGAACAAGAAGGTGTATAAGGCTCCATAGCTTTGGAACTGGCTCTTAAATACTTCTGGAGAATGAAGCATTTAGCAAATGTCAATATGTAGGAAACCCTTCTTAATCTTTGCTACTGCAGTATTCTGATTTCATTAGAAGACTTGTGCTTTTAAAAGTTTCTAAAGTACTTCAGGCATCTCACTTGCTATATGTGGAGTTAGTTTTGAACTTAATAGTGTAAAAACACTGCTCAGGCATCCAGACATTTGTTAATTTCTATCCTCCTTACTAGTGTAAATACTGCTGTGAGTTTTTGGATTTTTGTGATCAGTGAAAGTGCCTTTTTCCTTTGTTACAGTGAGAATGGAATTGTAGAAATGCATATGTTTTTTGTTTTTAAGTTGACCTTTGAAAGCTTTTGGCTCTGAACAGACTTCAACCTTGGTTCTTCTGCTGTGACATGAGATACTGGCAGATGCTTAAGTACTCACTTCTTTTTTCAGTCAGTGCTTTTAAGCATTCAAAGCTGTGTTAAAATGCCAACTGACTCTGGCATTCATTAGGCAAATAATTTTTCTGTGGAGCTGGAGCATTCAGTCACAAGTCTAGAAGCAGGCAGTGCTTTCTCCTATCATTGTTTAATTAATTAAATTGATAGGGATATACTTTACTGGATCTTGCTCCCCAGGCAGGATTTGAGAATGCTTTAAATTATTCTAATTTAGGTAATAAAGAGAAAGCTTGGTAGTGGAGTTTGACTGATGCCCTTCTGCAGTAGTGAGCTTACTGCAAACAGTAGTCTGTTGCTTTACACTATGCACTTTGCAGGCAGGAGTGTATCTTACAACTCCATTTCTGTTCACAGAGAGTGACATGAAACCTGCTGAAGGAGTGCAGTTAATTGTTGAGAAAGATGTAGCTGGCTTTGAGCCCCAGCAGGAGAAGGAAGTTGGCTGCGCTGCCCGGATTGCTGAACCTTTCATAACATTCCGGGATGGATGGGTTGCATACTACAACCAGCCGGTGTTCCTTGCAGGCATGGGCCTTGCATTTCTCTATATGACTGTTCTGGGATTCGATTGTATCACTACAGGCTATGCATACACTCAGGGGCTGAGTGGCTCTGTGCTAAGCCTCCTCATGGGTGCATCGGCAGTCACTGGAATCATGGGAACAGTGGCTTTCACTTGGCTTCGGCGCAAGTGTGGCCTCATTCGCACGGGCCTTATTTCTGGAGTTGCTCAATTTGCTTGTCTGATCTTATGTGCCATCTCTGTATTTATGCCTGGAAGTCCTATGGATTTGACTGTTTCCCCATTTGCTGACATCAGTGCCAGGCTATTTGAGAATGAACCATTGCCTACTATAGCATCTCCAGAACCTGAAATGGTTTTTGCAACTGGTATGCCCAGCTTGTTAAATGGGTCTATTGCTCCTGCTAACAGTGACCCAGAGATGAGTCCTGAGCCTGTGCCTTTAATCTCTGTTAGTCTCCTGTTTGCAGGAGTCATTGCTGCTAGAGTTGGTAAGTATTATGTCTCTATTACAATTTGGTTTATTACCTGCTTTTAATTCTAAAAATTGCAGTGCCTGTCAACTAAATAAAACTGATTTTAGGATTAGAGGCAATAACTGAAGTGTTACATCTTGTTTCTGGGCCTATTTGATTATACTTCACGTAAAAATGAGGTGATCCTGCAGTAGTTTCACTAGGGTGAAGACTGCAGCACAAATTCCATGTATATTGTATGTCACTAACAGGAGAAAACATGCCACATTTGGTAATGTATTTTTTGGAAAGCTTATCTCTAAATGATTTTTGTTCACAACCAAATGACACCAGCTGTTACTAGGAAATGGCACTAAACACATCTGCTGTGAAAACCTTAATTTCAGTTTATTAAATTAATCCACTTGTCTTGCTGTTTAGAAGGGCACTGTAATATTTTGAGGCATTGCTGTTTAGTGTAGTATTAGCATCTGTCAACAGAATAGGCAGCCAAATATATAAATGTAATGGACAGTAATGGTCATCTGTAGAATAATTATCCTCAGCTTGCAGTTTTTGCTGAATTCTGGAGGAATAAAGTACTTGATTCACATGTATTAAGTTTGTTTGCAAGGTAAGCTTCTGAAGCTGAATCATGAACAGACTAAACCATATGGAAGCTAATGTCAACCTTTTGAAATTGTGTTCTGCAGAGTATAAAAGATGCTTGATTTTTTAATGTGGAACTTTAGTGATTCCACCTAGCATGAATATGCTGCAAATACCTGTAAGTCAGCTATTTAAACAAGGAAAAGATGAGTAAAAATTTGGCTTGATAGTCATAATGAAAGATGTGACAGGCAACTTACTGTGTCAAGTTTGTATTATTTCAGGAATTTTTTTGTAAAAGGAAAGTGAATTGCTCTTGATTGTGAGTGTGAAATCAGTTATAGTCAATAAGAGGCTATCTTACCTTGTGCATTTTTTGCATAAGTGAGTGCTTGGAAGGTTGAGGTGTGCTAGTAATGAATTTGCCATGAGAAGCCCAGCAGTGACTATTTTTTTCTCTCCATAGGTCTTTGGTCCTTTGATTTGACTGTCACACAGTTGCTCCAAGAAAATGTCATAGAATCTGAAAGAGGCATCATAAATGGTGTCCAAAACTCCATGAATTATCTTCTTGACTTGCTGCACTTCATCATGGTCATCTTGGCCCCAAACCCTGAAGCTTTTGGCTTATTGGTGCTTATTTCTGTGTCTTTTGTTGCAATGGGCCACATAATGTACTTCAGATTTGCCCAAAAAAGCTTGGGAAAACAACTTTTTGGTTGTCACACTCCCGATCCCAAAGCAGCCTCTGACAGTTCACCGCCTGGTAATACATCTACTGTCTGAAAAGATACACTTCTCTTACTAACTTTGCTTCACAAATACCATGTTTAAGCACATATACTTCCCTTTATGACCCTATTTCTCTAGAGTTGAACACAAAACTTAGCTGTTTGGAGAAGCTGTTCCAAGAGAGAAAATTCATTTTACAGCGACCCTGTAAATGCTTCATGTTTGGCAGAGGACAACCTGGTTGGCTCTTGACAGCTGCAGTATCAAAAGTTGTTCCCCGCAAGTCTCAAGTCTGGTGTTTGATCACAAAAAAACTGCTCAAGTTCCAGTGCTGAACCCCACAGTGGTACTGTGGTTAAGTGGTTATACATACTCAATTTCCCTTGAATTCTGAATAATTCTTGTGCTCATTGAGTAAAAGGAGGTCTTGTCCTTCTTTTACTTACTTCAGAATAACTTTATATGGTATTTAATTGTTTGGGATTTTTCTCCAATATTCCTTTACCATGAACAGTTCTGCTTACCTATACTCTTAAACTGATACCATCATCCTCTCTAAACATTGGACTTTGATGGTTCTTGTGGGCTCCTTCTAACTCACAATATTCTATGATCCTTCTTGGATTCTTCTAGTAAAATCAATTTTTTTTCTTCCCAAGACCTTCATAGTATTTTATGTTTTGGTTTAACTTTATGGAAACACCTTTGCAGGTTTTTTGAATGCTTCCTTACAGATTAGGCAACTGTTAGGTACAAGATATTGTATTACACTTTTGTTGCACTTCATAGAGTAAAACAACCTCATTTAGCAGAAGCTATTGATGTAGTATTACAAAGCATGGCTTTTAAATTGCAAATGGCAGGTTTGCTTGGGTTTGATGTAGCAGAAAGTGCTAAGGTCAGTACTGGTACAGAAAGATAAATTCTAGTGCTAACTTAGTTTTTGCCTCAGAGTACAAGCAGCTTTAGTTAATCTTCCATTATATCAGGCTTTAATAGGGTTTCTGAAAACAATTGCATTTGAAAATAGTTAATATTTCATACAAAGGTGGATTACTTGCATTCATTAACCCTGTGTGCACTTTTGTGGAAACTACACACTTTGCTTTCTCAGTAGGGTTGAACCTGGCAGTGTTCTGAATTTTATGTCTTGGCAGTCTGACTTCTAAATGTGAATATTGGTAAAATGTTTGTTTGCAAAATAAGTGCTATGTGAAAACACAATGTCAACAACTTGTGACAAGTATCCTCTATAACTTTTAAGGTTTTTTTTTAATTTTAGGTACCGTCCTTCAGTCATATATGTTGCCAGACTTGACCCTGGAATGTAAGTGTGTGTACTCCATTGAAATTAAAGGCGTTACACCAGGGCTGAATCTAGGTCAGTCATCACAAATTTTGTAACAATTACTTTATCAAAAAATGTAAAGAACCTCTAGTAGCTTTTGTCTCAGATAGATACAATGTTTAGTAAGAGGCATGAAATGAAAGAATGGGAGTCCAATGTATAGCCAATGGACTTGTAGCCCACAGTTTTCAATAACTGAATGTAAAGATTTGTCTCCTCTAATGGACCAAACCTAATAATTGCTCTATGTTGCTGAAAGCTTCTCAGGGATTCTTTCACTAGGTTTATAAGTGTTTATATTTTGACCAAGAATTTGGGTCTTGTTTTGATATAATAAAGTAAAATATGTAATTTAGAGGAGGTTTAAAATTTGTGATTCAATCCTGAGTGTAACTTAAGAAAAAGGGAATTTTGCCATCAGCAGAATTTGTCAGAAGGCAAATAAAACAAGCTTATCTAGATTTGTAGAATGAATATGTCCAAAGGATAACCTTATGTGATATATGATAAGTACATTAGTGAATAAAATAGCTCTGATTTGCCAAATATATTTTTGCATGTGTATCTAATTTAAATTGGGACCAGATTTTAATATTGTTACATATCAATAAAGGTAGTCGAAATGTCAGTGAATGCCTCTATACTGCACTTTGAAAAACATCTGAATGCCACTGTATATCTTGGACTCACTGGCCATCAGGGAGACAAAGCTGAAAATGCAGCTTTTTTTTTTTTACACTGTCTACAGTGCACAGAACCTGGGGTGCCTAAAATTTTATGCTGTAGCACTAAGCACCAGACATCCCGGAGAGGATGGATTCCTGAAGTCTAGAGAGCTCAAAAAAATGTGACAAATAGAGGAGCTGGGAGCATGCCATATTCCTGCCTGCTCCTGAAGGCTTTTTTTTCCCCTTTCTCCAAGGACAATTTAGTCTTGTTTAGTTTGAGTAGCAATTTGTTTCATCAATAGTTTAGAAGATAGTACTGCACTATTTGGAGAGGACTGGAGCTTTGTATTTGATAAACATGATGTGTGCACATCATAGTTGGAAGGCAAGACAATCCTAAAATAGAAAAGTGAGTGCTGATTTAAAGAGGTATAAGGAATTTTAAATTGGAAACTTGTGTGTCTTGGTCTGTGTTGGATGTCAAAGATGTATGCTGCTTGAGCACAGCCCATTTGTGTGCGAGTCCAAGATGTGTGCAGACACCTGCACTCAGTAGTGCTTTGAAGCAGTGTGAAGCCTGAAGTCTTACTTAGCAGGACTTTCATTAAGTAAGCTTTTTTGGCCTTGTATTTATTTATTTTTTTTTTAGTGTCCAAATTGGATGAAAACTGCCCTTATGCACTAGAAATCAATCTTACCAGAATATTTTAACATACCTTATGCTGGACATAGTATTGATTTGTGTATTACTATTGTTAAAGCTAATAAATAAATTTGCATAAAAACCTGTTTGTCCTGTATTTTTCAGTTTGTGGGTATCTGGATATGCTACACTTAGTATGGATCCAATGCAGAAAGCTTTTTTGTATGATGGGTTGAAACTCCCATGAAGCACAAATAGTATTGAGGAGGAAGCAAATGACAAATGTAGTCAAGACCTTTCAATGACCTTGTAGCTCTTTGGTGAATTGCTCTTTATTTGCCATCCACAGTGGTAAATTAAGACACAATAGATGAAGGTCTTGCCACCTCAGCCTGGGTCTTGTGTTGGCCATAGAACAGTTTTGTGTCTTGGCCTGCTGGGCAACAGAAAGCAAATTATTTTATGTTCCCATGTATCTTTACCATACTGAATTTGAGATGATGGCCTTCTGTAGCAGTAGGTGAGAACTCCAGGGATAGGAGTGGTCAAGTACTTTTCAAGACTAAACCCAGGATGTTTCATATAGGACTGCTTTTTGTATTTAGGATACGTCTGTACAAAGGATTGATCTTTAGAAGGATGCTGCATTGGTTCACTAGGAGCTCTCCAAACTGATCCCTCTTTGAGCTAAGATTTTCCTGGAAACAGACCTTCATGGTTTATCCCCAGTTGTTAATGTTTGCCTTCTTCACTGCCACTTACAAATTAAGATAAATGTTAGAATACTGACTTGGAAATGTAGGTACACATATCCGCCACCCCTGTAAATATAAAAGTACAGAGGAAAAAATTTGTAAATGGTACTGCATACTTAATAGGTAAAGAATGCTGCTTTAAACTGAAGGAGTCCCTTCACAATTTGTTAATTGATGGGTTTTTTTATTTTTGTTTGTTTTTTTAAACTCAGTTTGTAAACATTTTACAAAGTCCTAAGGTTTTTAAGCCCCTGAGCAGTCACTGCTCAGCAACCAAAGGTAAAATGTTTGGAAATACCTACCACTGTTTGTTTTCTTGTTGCACTACTTAGCTTACCAGGTAGTTGAGATATCAGCCCTGCCTGTGGAGGGCAAGGTATGTTATATATTCTGTATTGTATTCTTCTCCTCTGAAATATTTAACTGCTTTTTGTTTTCAAAAGCATTTTTATCAAGTGAGCACTGGTAATGGGGTATGGAAGTTAAGTCTTGGAAAAAAAAATGGTGAACTGAGACCCTTCACTTTAAACTGTTTTGTTTCTTGGTGAGAAATCTAACTCAGAAATTCCAAAGGAGTAAGTAGGTTTATAACTAGTGATTTTAAAATACTACAGTCACTTCTGTATTTGCTTCTGTAAAGTGCATGATGCATGTCCTAGGAATCAGAGTAAAGACTTTCTGCTAGGGAAGAGTGCAACTAGAGCGTGTAGCTTTTCTGAATCTAGCTCTCTGGAGGTGGTTATGCAATTTCTATCTGACTTGAGAGTGGTCTGCTTTCAGGTTCTCCAGGAATATAATGTGCTCTACTCTGCATTTATGTCTTTCTCAAGTACTTAGTATAGAGAAGTTAGTAGTAAGTGTTAGAGTAATGGTCTTTTTTTGTTTTGCCCTCTGTAGTTACACATTCTCTTTCCTGCTTGTGGGTGCTTTAACTCTATGGTGTAATAAGAAGTATTTCATTCCTGGACTAAGACTATGCCTTTAGCTTCTGCTATTAAAAATAGCTTCTGCTCTTTTGCCCCTCTGAAGGGCAAAAAAAACCTGAACAAGGATATTTGCTTAAAGGCTTGAAGGGAGTATGGACAAAGTGCATGCTGCTCAATAATGCTTTTTCAAATACTTCAGCTTGTCCTTGTGTGGGTCAAGATTTCTTTCTAGTTAAACTTTATTTCCCTTGTCACAAGGGAAGCATGTGTGCTTTTTACTCTTGGTATAGGGTGATGGAGCAATCTGTTTTCACACATGCAGAGTTAAGAGTTCTTAATCCTTTGTAAAATGCAAGGGAAGCTAGTTATGTTTAGAAAATCTGTAGTCCCTTCCTTTGGCAAGGGAAAGAAAAGGTACAGTAGCTATCTAAGCATAACTCCTTAAGATTAAAAAACTCCACCCACAACAGCAAAACGTATGTTAAAGAGTGGCTCAGAAAACACCCCAACATTTTCATGGAGAGTCATTGTTCATGTCAGTCAGGAGGGAGACAGGATATCCTCATGCCAGTGCCAGCGTACTCGAGTCTGCCTTGAGCAGCACAGCCAGCAAGACTTCAGTTTCTCCCTCTGCGTGTCCTTGGCTGTACCAGCTGCTGGAGCTCCCAGCCCTGTCTTGTGTAATCCTGTCGGTTCCACGAGGCGGTCCCGCAGCGCTGCCCCGCCCCTGCTGCATGGGAGTGCCACGTGCACAGGGGGCCCTTGGGGCTCCAGGGGAGCGATGGACCAGCTGACCGCACAAACAGCGCCTGGCAGGCCTGTGTTTTGCCAAAGGCCTTGGGGAGCAGAAACGGTTCTAGGCTTCTCCTCTGCCCACCTGCTGAAGTCAAACTTTGAGAACTTTCTGTTTCATCATATTGCAATGCAGTTAGCCAAGTCGTTCAAAAGCTGTTTGTCAGGAAGTGAAGGAGGTGGCAGAGAGCAGTGTGATTGAGTAAGTTCTGTGTCCTTGGAAAAGAGTGGGTAAAAATAAGTCATGTCTGAAATGTCAAGATGTCTGTTGCCAAAAGCTCACTGTAACAAACTGATGAAAAATAACTATGAAATTCAATGCAAGGCCCTACATTTAGGCACAACCAACTGACTCCTCAAGTACTGGGTAGGGAATGCTTATCCAGTGTTGCAGAAAGTAATTGTGAGGTTATACCATAACAAAGAGAAAATATGAGTAAATGTGAAAAAAATAAATGGAAATGGGATCTGTAGCATGTATGCTTAATTAATTGAATCATACAGGATGCTGTTCTCATTGAAATTGAAAAAAAATTATGACTTGCATCCAATTTTTCCTTTGTGTCTGTCTTGAACAGCAGTGATAACCAGAGAGAAGCCAGCACAGTGTAACAGCTGCAGTCAGAGCTCTAGGAAGTGCTGAGTGCTCTAGGGAACCCTGCTTGGGCAGGGAGGTTGGACTAAATGACTTCCAGGGCTGCTTTCCAACCTTACCATTCTGTGATTCTGTGAAATGAGTGAGAGTTCAGGACATTGAGAGACTGAGGTGATGTGCTAACCATACATGCCTGTGTAAAAGGGGATGGAAATAATGTGTAATCTTGCTCGAGAAGACAAACACTAGCCAAGTCAGATTACAGCATACTTGAAACTCTGCAAGTTGTGGAGTTTCCAATTTTGAATCTTCAAGTGCTGGTACCATTTTTTCCAGCTGTTTTTCTCCAGTTGCATATAATTTATTTCTGCAGTTCTTCTAGTTCAGTGTTTCCTCTAGAACAGCTGCTGAGGCAGTGGACAAGTCTTACTGTTTGCCTTCAGTTTATAAGCAATCTCTGGATTTGCTATTAAAAGTAGTTCGGTAGGATTAGTAAAATGTTTGGGAAGCTCTTTTAAGAATTTAAGGATTTTTTTTTAGTACTGTCGAAACGTCACAATTACCACAATCACTAATACAACAGATCTTCACTGTTTTTCAGAATGCTTATGTAATATTCCTGGGCAGAGCCTGCCTGCATTTTATGTGTATATGTCCTATCCAGCCTCCTTCTTTGAGCTCCTTTAGCTGTTGATACCTTGCAGGTTTAGGTAAAAGCTGCAGCTCTTCACTTGGAGAATTGGGCTGTGCATTTTCTGGGCCTGCTTCTAGAAAGGCACAATTTGGTTCTCAGGCTGCTGAAAAAGTAAAGGCCGTGTGTGAATTCCTTAATTTCTGGGAGCTTTCTTCCCCTGGCTGACTACATCACAAATAAGAACTGACAGGGAGTTGTACAAATATGTAGTCTGTCCAGCTGGGAAAGAGGGAGGAGGAGATGTCCATGTTAAAAATATTTGTTCAGCTGCTACTGGAGTCAAAGTTACTGTTTACAGTATGAAGTGTGCTGCAGTCCATTTATCTTCTAAAGATAACCAAACAAGATAAAGAATCCATTCTTTGGGACAGTTTTGGCATCATTTGCTTGACTGCAATATACTATTCCCTGTCATCCTGTACTGACCTTGGCATTATTTAGCCATGCCTGATGGGAGCAGACACAGCTGGGGACCAAAGAGACACCAAGTAGCCCATCCAGGCTGTGGAGCTTCCTTAGTAGCTGTCTATGCACAGACACAGCTGCGTTGCAAGTTTCAGTAGCGTAATCTCAAGGTGTCTGTGGACTGAATGGATGGTGTGAAGCTCTCCTACAACCCTTGCACACAGTGGGGCACTCAGAATACAAACAGCATTTGGAGAGAAATGCACAAAATAGTACTAGTAGTATTTACCCATCAAAGGAATGTAAAAAATAAAACCAAATGCTTCTCCATGGAGAGAGGTTTTGTACAAGAATGTCTCCTGAATGTCTTTTGAAGTTTCTTCCCCCACCCCGGAATACCAAGAAACTTTGGTATTTGTTGGAAAGCCCTTATTTACTTCATTTTAAGATAATACTTCTCTTATATCTTATTATAAAGCCGTTTTTGTCTTGCACACATCAAGGAGCTTTGACTATATTTTTAATGTATTTACTATCTGAGGATAGCCTTGTCAGGGATTTTCAGTTGTCAAAGAGGTACAGTCATGCTTTGGCATTTTTTTCTTCTCTTTCTTGCTCTGATTAGTGTCTGATGCTGGCAGATACTAACAACCTCCATGCAAAATTCAGAGTAGCTACAAAAGAACCAAATGCATCTCATCACCTTTAATTTCTTTCCCCGAATCTGTGTCATTAGGCTCATCTTAGCCAAAAGAGAGAAAAGAAACTGTTCTCCTGCTGTTTGTTTCCTCTATTTTCTTTAATTTTTGTGACTGTGTGGACACAAGGAGGAACAGACTTTGTGAATAGCAGAATCAGACCTGAGGAGGCCTAGTCTTTGCTTTCACACCAAAGGCAACCTGATGAGAAAAGAAGAGAGATTTTCCTTTTCCTCAGGTGATTGCTTAGCTATGTCCTCCCTCCACAAGTAATGAGTTCTTATCCAGTTCTGTTTTGCTAACAGAAAGTAAATTTTCAGTAAGAAAATAGTAACTTGGCTTATTTCCTTGGATTTTTAGTACAGGTTACCAGTTGAAATTCAGGGCTGTATAGGAATGTACAGTTTCATTTTATCTGCTTAGCTGTGATAAAATCTAAATGTTGTCTTACCGAAATGGAACAGAGCAACCAGAAGAGACCAAGGCTAATAGCTGGATGTTCAGCAGAAAGCTGTAACTTCAGGCTGGTTTTATACTTCTTTTTCATGTTGCCTCTGCTGTCTAGTTGGCGTTTCCCAGTTGGTCACAGAGGGCAGAGATTAGATCAGTATCAGAGCATGGAAACAGAAGTGCTAGAAGATCATGTGAGTAACCTCAGCACTTTCTGGCAAACCCTTTCAAATGTCACAAAGGAATTGAAGCACAGGCTAGCATTCTCCTCAACCTTGCCACATCCCTCCACATCTGCAGAGCTCCACACCCTGGAAGCTGTGCCTGTATGTTCAGGATCGGTGCTGATTTGTCAGTCTGTACTTTTCCAGTGTGTCACATATTTGCTGAAGATAACTTTGTATGCATTGACAAATTTACCACCAGAAAAGAGGGATAAAGAAGGCAGCCAACTGGGGGCACTCAGCAGGGTTCCCAGTGGTTTTCATGGACTGTCCTTGTGACCTAGTGCCAAACATGATGGTCAGGACAACAGCAACTTTTATTTCTGTAGGTCAGTGAATGTGTGCAGCATTTCTTGGGATCGTACTTCAGCATTACTTGAAGTAGTTCTGTGGACATCTCCATACACTATTCTAAATTCCAAGAACCCTCACATTGGGAGAATAAAACAAGCAATTGTACTGAATTAACAAAAATACATATTCAGAAAATGATTATTACCATTTTGGTCTTCTAATTCTCTTTAATAAAAGACAGTATCAATAACAAAAAAATATAGTTCTAATCCTCCTTGCTAATACTTCAGAATAGGAGGCGATTAGTATGTTTTTGTCTTGTGTTGAAGACAGGTATCTGCTGGGGAAGGCACGATATGGAGAGGAATAACAGTCCTTTACTAATGAGTATAACGAGATACACATGAACAATAACTATGGTATTAACAACAACAAAAAAACAGAGTCAGGGACCCCATGGCAAAGATGGAAGAGGGATAGGGGGGAGACTTGCTTCACAAACCCCCCACACTGTCCGCCTGGCTGCTCTGGCAGGTCTCTGAGGAGAAGGAAAAAACTCCAAGGTGGAAAGCAAAAGTCCTGGGGCAGGGATGGATGAGATGGGTCAGCAGCTCTGCAGCAGTCTCAACAGGATGTTCCAGCAGGACAGGGGGTGCGGGCCACCAACAAATGGGATAAAATTCTATAGGTAAAAAACCAAAAGGACTCACACCCAACCCCTGACAGTTTTCCTGCTTCTTGGTAGATACATTAAAATCTATTTAGTCATTATATAATGCTGCTTGTGAAAACTGAGTCATTGAGTAAAAGTTTAAGCAATAAAATAGTGAGGAATCTCTCACTTCAGTAGTACTGACTGTATCAATTCCTGCAGTGTGTTTTTATTCAGCTAACTTTGCTTACATCTACAAATGACACTGTTAATAAAAAGGGAAAGACCAGTTTCTCAAGACCATCCTGAGGAAGTGATACAAGGCATTATTAGACGTGCTTGAGGATGACTCAGTGATTCTTAAGTTACATCATGCTAAATAAATTATGCCAGAAGTTTGGATACAATCACAAAACAACAGGATGGGGAAAGTAAGCCAGTTCTGGAGGCTGAAGTACAAGCATTAGTTTGAAGTGAGCAAGACAGTTCTGACTGGGTTTCACAGAGAAGCAAAGTAAGACTGATAAAAAGAGAGGCATGGGAGAATGGGATGATAAAAGGAAGAAGGAAGTGCAGCAGCCCAGCAGGAGTGTGTGACACAGGATATGCTGCAGAGTAAGGATTACTGGCTTCATGGGATTACCTTTCTTCTAGTCATTTAAATTGCTACACCCTTCAGACCTTTGATTTATTGCATGGGCATTCTCATCTTTCCCTGGTCCCTTACTCTGAAGCATCACTTGGTCCCCTGCAGTAAATTGCCTCTTGGTTCTCCTGCTGCCTCTGAAGTCACCTGGATTTAGACAGTGGTGTACCATCCTACTGACACTGACTGAAAGCTAATTGTTACAGGTTGTTTGTGCCTCAGGCTCAGTGGCTGCAGGGCATCTCCATTTCTGGATTCTGGATGTTTCAGTTATTTGCTGCTGAAGTCTAAAAAACTAGGATCTTGAAGCAAAATGTGTTTGGGGATTTCAGGAAAAAGAGCAGCCTATCAAGCAGAGACCAAGAGTATTTAACAAATTAGAGCTGTGCTGAAGAGTTCAATGAGTTACTCATGAACTTGTGAGAAATACATAGCACAAAGTTAACTGTGACTATTGTGTGTTGAGGGTTCATTCTGTATAGCAGAAATATGTGGCACAAAGTACCTATAACCCCCTATGCCGTGTGGATACAGCAGCTTTGCTAAAGCAGCAAATAAACTTAGCCTGTCTCCTCAACAGACCCCACGTGCCCAGCCTCCCACAATTTACAGTTCCGTAAAGGAAACTCTGGAAACACCACCCTCTGCTTTCTGAGTGAACTGCCCTCCACAGAGACTGGGCGGCTGGGCCACCCGCTATTCCTGCCTAGAGATTATTTTGCTTTTCGAAGATGAATTTTATTTGTAAGAAAATTTACATAATGATAGGCAAGTTATAGATAAAATGCAAGAGCTGCAACTTCAAGTCTCTGTGGCACCACAGATGTTTTTCTTACTACTCTCATATTAAAAACAGTGTGGGAATGTTTCTTTATGTGATACCCAAACCCTTGGGTAAAGGTGACAGAGCAGATGGTTAAAGGGTTTTTTTAAAAACACCAAGTTGTTTTACATATTCAGATAGTACGTGGATGGCAGTTGGCCTCTGTGGAGAGGTGAAGTCAGAGAGGTGGGAAGTAACTCTTCCACACTGAGCACAGAAAATATGTCATCCCTTCTTAGTCTTCCCACTACAATTTTGCATTGCCTTTCCCGTGGCGCTTCTGATGGGGACTTATTCCTTTCCTTATCTCTATCTTTAACACTCCCAGGGTGAGGCTGGCAGCAGCTGTGGTACAATGGGGCCAAAGCAAGAGGCCCTGCGCACTGGGACAGGGGCTGTAAAGAGAGTGGGACTTGTGCTGCTGGAAGAGGGGTGTCCAGCCCCAGCCACCTCAGACAGAGGTGTCCAAGTTCAGCCCAGCAGCCTGCATGGAACCCTTGCTGCTGATAGACTCAGGACTTCAACCTAGGGCTCTGTCAGACCAGGTCACAAGGAGTAAGGGAGAAAGTAATGAGGCACAAAGAGAAACTCAGGAGGCAGCTCTTGTCTGTCCTTCCACCTGAGTGATGCTGAAGGCCAGGAAACACAGTAATTACAAAGCCTCTTAGAGAACATAATTAACTCCAGCTTTTCAACTCAACTTTTTAGAACCTTTCCCTCCTCGTTAAGGACGGTAAGCACTTTTTGCTAGACCTCAGAGAGAACCACTTTCCTCATATTAAGACAGTCTTTAAATGGCTAAGAAATGTTATTTTCGCTTAGTTCTAAGAAATAACTTACAGATAAGAGAGGAGCACAAATGGGACATGAGTGACATCTGCTACCCATCAATTCCAGGTGTGTAAAAAGGCACACCTTTTCTGAGTTGTGTTAAATGTAGAGAGCTCACAGAATGCTTTGAAAAGGTTTTGGGAACTTTCTGTGAAAACCTGCTGTTGTGGAAAGGAGAGCTGCTGTAGGAAAAATCATATTTGCTATTCTCTTTCTGCTGAGGAGGCAGAAAAGGTAGGAGAATGCTTTTTCATTCTTTGTGACCAGCAGCTACTCAACAGGTTAGAACAGTAGGGAACATTAGTAGCATATATATGCTTTGCCAAATGCACTGCTATTTTTGGTATGAGTCTAAAGGCATGATTCAGCAGTTTCTTAGCCAGCAAGTAGTTCAGACCTATCTCAAGAGTATTTTAAGACTCATGGTATCACATGTTTCTTAGTAGTAGTTTTCCTTTCTTGCTTTATCTGTGGTTATATAGTAATTTTGATAATGCATCACCCATTTGTAAGTATGGGAAAACATTGGGTCATACAATATAGTGAGAGAACTTAGTCAAATGGATACAGTGATCACTAAAGGTGTTCCTGCTGAATAGAACTATCTCTGGTGCTCTTGAAACAACTTTAATTTATGTGAGACAGTTAATTTGAATTAAAGATAGCTGAAATCCATGAAATATAACCATGGCAGGGTCAACTCTGAACCATATTAGCTTCACTAACTTTGCATGCAGGTAGGAGGGTTAGCAGTCTTCTCAAGGCTACTAATACCAAGTTGTATGTATTTTTAGGATTGGGGTTCTAGTTGCAGTTACTCATTTGGCATCGTTAAGAAAAATATACAATGGTCAGAAGTCTGCTGTAAGGCTGGAAATTTGAACTGACAGTGTAAGTGTGAACATAAGTATAATAAGAAAGGTAGGATTCAACTAGCTTAAAATGCAAGGTGTGTGTGAAAGCTCTTGTTTAATCTGCAGATAGGGGTGCACCACTCATGTTCACTCTGTATAGGAAAAATACAGCTTCATGAGCAGCAAACAATGTTCTTACTGCCTTTGCCATAAATTTCCTGATTACAACTAAAAAGGAAACAAAACTCACATGATAGAAACTTGAGCAGTTTAAATCCCCTTTCTTTATTTACACAGAACACTGTACAGATCCCCTCTCCCCACTGTCCTGCAGTGGGTACCTGGCTCATAGCATGTGAAGGACTTTCCCTGGGAAGAGTCCTGATTTGATAGCGTACTGTGGGAAAACACTTTGGTCTCCTTGCTACAGTGGCCTGCTCATTCCATAACTCAGCTTTCGTGGTTCCTTCACAATTTTCAGGCAGAAAATAGGGTAAAGCACATCTGATGCCCCTTGGCATGTTCACCCTGTTCCTGGCATGGAGAGGAAAAGAGCCCATGCGAGCAACTTCCAGTATCTGTGAAATCAAACATGTTCATCTGGAAAAAAATTTCATGGTATTTCCTTTGCAGGGAGGGGCTGGGAATGAGAGGTGGAAAGACTCCAACCTGATAGTGCAGTGCTCACTGAAAAAGTGAAAAATAATCAGCACAGTTCTCAGTGGAGGGAGTGATTCCTGTTGTTCATGTGGGAGCCAGGCACCAAAATGCCTTTGCAGTTTCAGTCTGTGATCTAGAACTAACATGAAGAGTCCATTAGTCAGTGGAACTAGATTTGATTTAGTGACTGAGCTGGGGGAAAAGAGACTTTTGGGTAGGTGAAAAACATCCCAAACACATGGGTCTCACTCAGCCTCAAGCACTTGGATGTTCCTGGCAAAAACAAACCAAAATTAACCACAAAAGGACATACACTCCAAATTCTATTTTAAGAAAGACAAGATATTGAGCCTTATACAAAGTTACCTCTAAACAAGAGTAACTCTGCAAAGTAGAACATTAAAATGTTATGAAATGTCAGACCCCAAACAACTTGCTTTTTTTTCTTTGCTACAGTGAAGAGGAAAATCTATGTATTTTGTTTGAAGCTGTTCTATGATTTAAACCAAATTCACACCAAAACGTCCGTACTGCAATAGCCGCAGCCCACTCCATTTGTATTTTAGAAGGGGTAACAGGTTTATGAAAATGAAATGGAAAGAATGAGTGTTATGTCACATCAAGGCACCAGAATAGCAAGAAACCACGAAATTTACAAAATAAAACTTTTCCAAGAATACGTAAGTTGTCCTTTGGTAAAGGTAACAAGGAAATGGCTGCTGAAGATTTGGGGCTCCCATGTTCCCTCAGCTGTTCATGAGCAGGATTAAAAACTTCAGCAGTGAAATACAAATGTGGGACGTCATGTGGGTTTTCTCTTGTGTATTTCTGAAAAAAATTTAGGCTCTTTAGGTTAAGAGATTAATAAATCCACCCTATCAGGCAATATGTGTGTGTGGGAAGTTTTTTTGAGAAGCTATGTTAAAAGAATCCTGTAGTAGCTGGGTACCAGGCTGAAAGCCAGCCTCTGACTACAGGCTTAGCACAGTGTGAATTAGTTCCTTACAATGAAAGCTTTTTTTCTCCTTGAATTCCCACAGACTTAACAGTTCTGTAAGCAAGTAAAGCCAAATGAAAATATGAAAGCTGTACAGACCTCTGGCCTTGTCAGCCACTATGTAAGGCAAAGTTCAGCTCACTGCTCTCCATTGTTGGCATTCTTGGCAGGCAGGACAAAGCTTTCCTCCTACCACTGCTGGAGCCTTGCCACAGCTGTGCTGAGCATCTCCCTGCTTCAGGCTCTGAGAGGCTGATGGAGGACATTTGACATCATACCTGCATATTTTATTTAATGGGGGAAAAAACTACAACTGTTCTCCCAAAACTGCTGTGTTTTTCCTTGAGAAATCCTTTAAGCATGGAAGCTTCAAATCTTCAATCAGGTCCTTTTAGACAGAAACACTGGTAAAGATAATTATTTTACAGTCTCTTGCAGGTTTTTTTTCAGATTTTTTTAGCAAAGGTGCTCATGATATTCCTGGGTGGTGACAGCCTTTATATCTCCTTTTAAGAAGTCCCTTACCAATACACTGTACTTCTGGATGGAGATGTGCCTTGCTTTCACCTGCTTTAGCTTTATTCTTCTGTGTGAAACATCCTCTTACTCAAATTGTACATGCCAGTGGTTATGGATGCCTGGAAAATCAAACACCCTTTGGTGTAAGCACTGAAATCACTTCACTTGGATGTGATGTAAACACATTAAACAGTGTTTAATGAAAATGGGAAAAATCTGTACAGGATCTTCCAGCATTTCAAAGATTAAAAAAAATTGCCTTTACCACTCGACTTAATTTTTAGGTTCTGAAAATGTTTATTATTAGAATGAGAAGGATATAAACTTAAAGGTTGAACATCACAAATGTGATAAGTCTAATGATTTGAGGCCTAAACCTTTATTTTTCCAAGTAAACTTTTGTTTTAAACTATTGCATTAAGCACTTTACACAGATTCCCTGCATGGAGTGTTACATTTAGGAATGAGAAGGACCTAAAATGCTTGCTTGTCTTACTGGTAAAGTATTATCAGAATGATAATTACAGCTGATCACAGAGTAACAGTCCACTTCTCGACTGCAGACTACAAGTTCTTCTCACAGGATCAAGAAATGGATGTTTTCTACTGTCAGACAGATCTATTACTACTAATACATATTTTGAATTGCATTAAATATCACAAACCTGAATTCTGATTATCAGGTCACAAAACTCTTGCAGAACACAATAATGTATCACCTTAAGTAGGGGGCAATTTTTTGCTTTGAGGTAAAATAGTTTGCAATCTGACTGGTAGGATTTAAAATTATTTTACAAGTTCGAGTTTCTTTTCTAAGTTAGGCTTCACGCACAAGGAATGATAGGAAACAATCACTAGGATGATTCAAGCTTTGTGGCACACCAACTCAAATAATGAGTTCTCACTTTGCCTGTAACAGTGCTCATTATTGGCCCTCTTTCCTGAGTTAAACAAAAGGCAGGAAAGCTGCACAGTTTAAGTTGACAGACTGCAAGTGAATAATCTAAGTTTTCCAAGCAGTCTGGACTGAGGTGTAGGAGTGGACACAAGAAAAAATTTCTGCAATAAGCAACACTGTAAAAGAAGGTCTCATGTCTTGAGAACAGATTGTTGTTGTTGTTGTTCATCACCCTTTGCAGAAAAGCAATAGAAAATTGTTGGATTCTGATAACTTCTGCCTAAAAACTACTGACAAGGTAGAAATTTCAGCTGTCCTGCCCTCAAACTGAGTGAAAACAAAGGCTCTCTATGAACTGGGAATCAGCCACCTTTAAAGGATACTTTAAAATTCAGACCTGCTGGAAATCTTTAGCTTGATATCCAGGCTTGAGCTTTTTCATCCCCTGAGGTTGCACGTAAGTGGTAGCATTTGAAAAGGGTTTGTTAAGAAACATGTCAGAGCTCCTACCCACACCATCCCTACTTTCTCCTCCATCCTCCCTGGCTCATCTCTAAACACAGTGTGCCACAGACTCAGTTCTTAGGCCACAGTCCTGTCATAGTGTATCTATAACTGGAAAATTTAAAGCTAATTTTGAAGGAAAATCAGTAGTCTTGACTGTATATTGTTAGGCTTTGAATATTAATTTACTGACAAAATAGTGGAAATGCTTCCTTAAAGAGAGAGACAGGGTACAGTAAAACATTTCTGTGCACATTGAAAAGATGTGGTTATGAGGTCAGCAATGTAAAACACCATCTGCAGTGTACCAGGTCTATGCTTAATTCACCTCAGCCATGAAATAAATGTCTTCCATGCAGCCACTGATAAGGAAGATTGTGTGGAGGGCAGATTCATCTGCTTTTTCCAAGGCTGTGAATAGCAAGGATGCATTAGCCACTGAACAGCCTTCTCCAGTGCCTGTCCAGCATCAGGAGGGCTTACTATGCCATCTAATACGACACTCTGTCAACTCCAAAACATTAATTCTGTGTGAACGAGAAAATTCATGTGGTGCCCTTTACCTCAGGGTCACTTGTTAGAACATTGCTGTTCTTACTGTCCTTAGAAAGAAAAACTCATGTTTTTCAGCACAGATATTGCAGATGTCATTATGCTGATACTTGTAATTGGAGAGTTTCATTTCCTTGAAGTCCTTCTCTTTCCTCTGTCCTTGGAAAAACAGAAGTGCAGTTAGGAACTTAAATCGCTGTCCATTGGCTATCTATGGAAAGTTGGCACATTCCTCACATGATCTCTATTTTTGCCCTTGAAAAGAACTAATGCACTCTTTCACCTTGCATGTGGTCTAGAACGAAGCCCTACTTCTTTTTGGCACTCTTTCAAAGAAGTCACTTTTTTTCCTAAGAGAGGCTGAAAAATTAAAACCAACCCAGACCAACTGAAAGGAGAAGGTCAATATTTAATGAGTCATAAATATATGCATAATATTAGTTTCAAGTAACTTTAGATTCTAGGATAAGAAAGGATTCTCAAATGAAATTTTGAATAAAAGTTGGTTTTGTAGAAATGGTATTTTGGGCCCAAAAGTCATTTTTGCATGATGTAGACACTTGCCAGAAGGGCAGGGATGGCAGGCAGCAACTGTGGAATGGCTGTGTATTGCCAAGAGGCTCTGACCAAGAAGATGTTGCAAAAATGTTCAGACATTTTGAGGGGTGAGTGCTGTAAAATAAGGTAGAACAGGACGAAATCCAGTGAGGTATGTAAAATCCTATTCTGTCTGATACAGAGCTGCAAGAATAAATTTGCTTACCTGTCATCTGCTAAAGTTAGGCATTTTCTCTGCCTTTTGGAGAATGAAAGTTATTTTTCACTCAATTTATTTTATTGTAGCATCAGAAATGCAAATTTTTTTATAACTCATGAAAATACTTGTGCCTCTGCAAACAGGGAATGTGGGTTTCTCAAATGAGTTTGGTGGTTCTCTCTGGTGAAGACCTACATGTCCAAAGGAAAATGGGTTATGCTAGATCAGCTTTTGCATTTTAGTACCAAAACCACAATATGTGCACTGTGCATAATGGTGCAACCTTATCTAAGCATATAGGTACCATCAAACTCTGCAAGTGCCAAAAAAGTGATATTTTAGAAGGGAAGTTTCTTCAAAAGGGGAACCTTTGCTGTAAATAGTCTATTTTAATAGATCAAAACCTGAGTTTAGTGCATTCTGATACTAGCAATAAGCATGCTCTGTGATTTGCCCCTGGGAGCAAGCAAATTCATTGTACTCATGACATGTAAAAATATACAAGAAATAATACTTCTGAGGTTTCACATCCTTTCACAGTGTAATCAGAAGACCCAGGAGAAGATGTCTGAGCAATGATAGGAGTGCAGTGGAGTCATGTTTCCCATGGAAATAATTTGTGACTTCCCTCTCTTTACTGCCACACATCTTCAAAGCACAAAACCAGCTTGTATTTTAAGCCAAACAATTATTTGCTTTATATCAAAGCTTTATGTAGCTCTTAATTCAAACTGGATTTCAAAGGAGTGAAAATGGAGGTGTCTGTAACACATGGGTAGTGATGTGTTTTCCTCTCCTGGTACACTTTATATTGATAGATCTTGACATATTTTACAAACATTAATAATTCAGATGCTTACCAGAAAGAAAATATGGTTTGCTGTTTCAGAAGAAGAATTATTGCCAATACCTTCTTCTTTTGCAGAGAATTTTAAAAACAGTCATCTTTACACCTTAGCTGCTGTCTAATTGCAGTGTGATTATGGTCTGATGTATCTCCAAGTGTTTCAGTTGAAGTGTTTGGGTTACATAATCCCATATTTTATAATTTTATAATCTTTCCTCTCTTTTTTTGCTGCTTGTGTTGTTCCTATGGGTCAGAGTTTTGAGAAAACAGGCCTATTGTCTTTTATTTAATGGATTAAACTGCTGTCAGAACAGATTGCCATCCCGCTTATGATACAACTAAAATACTTGGAAAATTAATTAAAAGCAGAAATGGGATTACTCATACTAAAAAAAAAATCAGTATTTTTACTGTAAGACTCTATCAACAGAGACAACTGTTGAACATAGATAACCCAAATTTTTTGTCTGTATGTTAGACAATTTGCTTCTTTCTCAAAAGAATAGTTCAGTGTTAACTAGTGAAAAAATGGGGATTGCAATATTATTTTGTTTGTGCTGATTGGATTATAGAACAGCTTGAAGCCTTGTGTGGGATCACTTGATGTAACTGTGTACAGTTTGTCACCATGGTGACAGTGTTCCTCCTGTACTGTGGGACTCAGTTCTGACTGTGAAATTGCTGTTTGTGTACATTATTTGCAGAAGGCTGGTTGTCAACATTTTGCTTTTTAAATTCATGCTCAGTCCAAAACTCATATGAACTGACTATTTCTGTTTTCTGGGAAGGTTAAAATGGCTTCACTTCTGTAATAAATTTACACTAAACTACCCCTTTGAGCCGTTATGTCTGTAGTTCTTTCAAGAAGCTGTATGCCTCCCTAGGACAAGGTGAGTGCCCTTGGTTTTCAGTGTTACATTTGCATCACAGCCCTTTATAAAGGGCTCTTTAGACTTGATGGTTTTTAAGTGGAATTAGGTCCTGATTATGTCCAAGAACAAAACTAAGACAAAAGTTGTTTTCTTTTATACTCTAGTTCCTTGTGCTCAGGAGCTGAGGCAGCAGAAGTATTTTGCTTTCCAGGCTGTTGTTGCACTGGCAACAGCCAGATCAGGGATGTCAGCTCTTGTAGATAAATAACTGTGTCTTCCTGCTTGTGTGACTGAGATGGGCTCCTCTCAGAGCAGGGAATCCTCTTTCTTCAGCCCCAAACCTCCATCTCAGGTAAAATCCCTGTCAGGACCAGCAAATAAATTTTTAGCATCTTTTTAGCATCTACCTCTTTATAACTCAGTGCTCTTAACATTTCTGTTTTATACTTTTACTTTAAACCTTTGTGGTTTTTTTTCTACTTACAGACTCTTGATTTTTTACCAAGATGAATTTCTTCCCAGATCAAGGGAGGTGTTTGGGGAAGAGAAATAAAAGTGGAGTCTCTAAGGAGTCCACTTTAACAGTGTGCTTTCTTCTTATGTCTTCAATTGCCTTAGACATCTCTGCTTGCCTTCAGACTGACTTGTCTGTTCAAACTGAAAGACTTGGTGGAGTCAAATCCAAGGGGAAAACATATATTCCATTAACCCCATTTTATAATCCAGTTCTCCCATGTGTCACTCCTCAGTGGCTCTGTCTGAGGGCTAATTTCTGTAGTAAGGGCCAGAAAAACTTGAAAATTTTAATTGTTTCTAGCAACTAGTCCCTTATTCTCCTTCAGTGGTGGATGGGGTGAATTTGCATGTTCTGCATTTTTTAAAATTATTATTATTATTTTTATTTTCTCCTTCACAAAAGATTTTGGGTCAGGATGGCTACGTGGTGTTGCTGAGGGCAGGACAGCTGCTTCCACACCCAGCCTTATGAAATACATGTCATCCAACGAAGCAAGCTAGCTCTGGGGAGCTGGAGGAAGGAAATACTTTTCCTGTTTTGCATTGGCCCCAGACACTCAAAGGCTACTTTTTTGATTAATTTAGCCAAGTACAGTTTGAGAGATGTATATGCTGTTAATCTCTGAATGTCTTTCCTCTTCGGAATTCAAACATGATATCAAATCCTTGGTCCAGGTACATTTTCTAAATAAAAAAAGGTATATTTTTTTCTTAGTCATATAGTTACGACAGATCACAAATTGGAGATAAAAACATAGTAGAAGACTCACTTCATGGTTTCTCTCAGTTATTTTACAGTGGTTTTTTTTTCAAAAAGCAGATTTTATCCTGGACAAAAGTTGCTTTCATAGACAGCTTCTGCAGGATGAGGCCACACGGCACAAGGTGTGCTTTATAGGAAGTAAACGATTAAGGATTGTCTGTGTTTCTTGTTATGGTCCTTTCAGTGGCTCCAGAGGCCTTTGTGGGAATATATTCCACTGAAATAACAGAACCATTCCTCACTTTATCTATTGTGCGATTCATTTTTTAGCAAAAAAACTAAATAAGTGAGATGAGAAAACTTAATGGAAAAACTGGAAAAAAAATTCTATGTTAAGATGGGACAGGGGAGCGCTAAAATAAAGGCTGTGCATTGCTCAATAGCTGTATTGTTTTTTATGGTTAGTCTAACTGCATGAGTGAGGATGGCTAAGCACGAGAGATCTCCTTTTGCAGGCAATCCAAGCCAGAGTTTATGTGCTGTGTCAGCTTTCTCACCACTTTAGGTTCTGGGAGCAGCAGAGAGCTGCTGGGACTTGTGATTGGTTCAATGACCCCGAGTAATGGTTAAGGAATAAAAATCACCCTCAAATCATATGATTTTGATCTGGAGAATATGTACTTAGAAATAAGGCAAAGTTTGGCATGTTTTTCAGCTTTCGTTTACTAAAAGACAAGATATTTCATATGGCAAAATATTAATTAAAAAACCACGTGTGAGAAATTAAAAACTAGAAAAGAGTAAACTAAACTGCTTTGGTATACTGTCCACAGCAATGTTATTGTCCCATGTGAGAGCTACATTCTCAGTAATGTAAGTAGTTATAGATCATGATTTTAGCTTTAGTCTTTGGGATATGTAGCCTCAAAACTGTATAATTTCATATGATAATTTAAATCTAGCAGTATTTGTCTGCTATGTAAGTTTGTGATGATAAATTCAGATTGTTTTAGTTTCTCCAAAAGTGAAAGCAAACCTTGGGTATTTAAACATCATCAATGTGCTTGGAGACATTGCTGCTCATTCAAGCACTGGTGCCTCCAGCTGGATATGCAGTAAGAGGCCTTTGTCACCCACCACAAGATTTTCCTAATCCTTTACATAAATACAGAACAGCTTTTTTTTTTCTCGTATTTTTTTAAAGGCTGTTAAAGGCCTAAAACCTTTTCAATCATATGATACAGGTAACAAGGATCCTTAATTCTCCAGCAGAGAATCCTCAAATTGTGTAGTAATGCTGATAATTACCCAAAAATCCCAAGAAATGAGTCTTTTGTAAGTCCCTGACACAGGCTAAGGCTTTTCAAGGAGTTGGTTTGTTTTGGTTTTTTTAACCAATTGTTCATATTTTATGATTTATAAATTTGTTGACAGCTGAAATATTGCAGTGCCATCTTATGTCAGCTTCCCTAAGGATGCAGAAAGTTTACATTGAACTACTCGGGATTTGAGTGCCATGGAGCAGATCCTCATCCTTTTGGTAGCAGCCTCACTTTCAGGTTTGCGGATGTGTGATATAATTTCTCTCTTAGAATTAAATGGTTTGAGCTTCCCACTGCCTTTACAAGGTTTACCTCCTTGTCAGGAGCTCCTGCAGTAGACAACAGCTGCTGTGTTAGGAAATGTGTGTATTACTTGGAGACAGTGCAGCCCAGGGGCATTAGGTAACCTCTACCTGCCATGACCCTGAGAAAAGCTTCATTCCATATGCTTGGAGATAGAGAAATATATTTATCATGGAAAATGTGAAAAAGCATCTATAGATATGCATTGGTATTCCAAAGCTGTGAATTCTTCTAAGCTGCACAAGCTCAACAAATACAAAGTACAAATATAATTACGTGTCTGATTACCTTGAATTGTTTTTATGCTACAGGCATGAACCAAGGAAGATCAAGTCACTGTTTGTTCAGCTGCGACTTTTGCTCAGCAGAAGGGTCCTCTCTGCGCAGCTTCTCCATCTGATTGATGTCATGGGCTTCAGCTGCATTTGTTTGTAGTCTTGAATATAGCTTTAGGCACAGGCAGCTGAACTGCTGTCCAAGTTCGCTTTTCTTTTGGTAGGTCTAGGAGCTCAGGTCTTTGGGGACATAAAGAATGTCATCAAGTTTTATACACCAGTAGCACTTGCTTCATCTTTTGGAACCCTTCACCTTATGTGGTGTTGGAAAACCAGAAGCTGGTTGGGAACCTGTGTGCCTACCTCCTTAACATGAAATTTCTGTCTCCTCTCCTACCCTCATTTCCACTCTGAAAGGATCTGGAAGTCTCTGATTTTTTCTAATGTATATGTAAATAATTCCTATTGCAGCTGAATTGTCTCAGTAAATTGAATTAGGCTAACTTTATGTGCTTGAACTCATGTGGAAGGACTTGTAACTTTAGTGCTAATAAATTTTGAACAGAGAGAAACTGAGAAAAACCCAGATCTTATTTGGACTTGTAAAAATCAACACACTAGAATTGCATCTGGTATTGTAGGAACAACTTCTCTTGCAAAGTGAACAGTTTCTCTGACTGGATTTGGTTAATTACCAGTGTCCCTTGGTCTGCTGCTCTACCTTCCCTGCACATACACTTTATGTAGGTACAGTCAGCGCTTGATTTCAGGGGAAATACTTGTTTAGTGCACTAAACTACCATTATTTCAAGCTAACTTTGATTAGAATTGCTTCTTTTTATCCTTTTAAGCAGTATTGTCTGCCCTAATGTTTTAGAAAAATTAAACTAAGGGAATAAGAAATCTTCTGTGTACATCATCTGGTCCTGATTACCTACTTTATTTTCTGAATGGCAGTGGAACTTATTTAGCAAATCAGTGTACAGTCCCCAGTATGGTATTAATTAATGAGGTACATGCTCTGGACATGGTTGCCACCTGCTCAGTGCTTTCTGAGCATGTTGGTGCATTGCAGAGAGTTCCTGATTTCTCTGGCTATCTCCCAGCTGGGAGTTGATACTGCTTAAACTACAGACAGGACAAAATTCTGAAGGAAATACATTCTTTGTTATGGATCATCACCCTGTATTGTACTTATGCACTATATGCACTTATGATGCTCAGAGGGTCATTTTAATTAATTATGATTTCTGTAAAAAAAAATACAGAAGGAATTGGTTCAAGTATTATAAGAATATAATTTAATTACAGGCATGAAATTTAATGTAAATAAATATCAGACAGTTTTCTAGGAACTTCTTTTGGCTAAGGTGATTATAAAAGTAGATAAATTAAAAACCAAATTGTCCCAAAAGTTGCATTTCCTCTTTCAAAATAACCATTTGCTTTCAGAGGGCAACAATATAGTTTAATGGAACAAGTGGTTAGAGAAATCAGTCCAGGTAGTGATATCTGTCATCACACGAGTGATACTTGAGAAAGTAAGAAATTCTTGGCTTGTTTTAAGGAATATACCACTGACATGTAAAATTTCTCTAAAGAGGTACTACACATAGCTAAAATGTGTTCTACCTTTCTATCTTTTTATTTCCTCTGCTTGAGGACAGCCCTGGGACTGTATTACGTTAGTGATGGGTGCTTTGTTTCCTTCCCAGCCATTCTGGGGGCTCAAGCCAGTCCTGCAGAGCTTCCTTCAGCTGTCGAGTGGGACTTGCCACATGTCTCTGGAGAGAACATTCTGTAAATCCCAACATCTGCTCACACACCTGGGAGATGTGTCAGTGCCTTTGCAGGAGGTGGAGTAACAGAACAAGCACAGACTCACTTGCCAGGCTACTGCTGCAATGTTTTCCCTCTCTTAAAGAGCAGAAATGGAACAGAAGTGTATCCTCTGGAAACTGGAGGCTGAAGGTAGATTTCCTGTCAAGAAAACCTTTCAGAGTATTTAATTTGTACTTCCTTTATTTCTAACACACATGTGTGGTGTGCCTTTCCCCTCTTGCTTCCAGACACAGTTGTAGCAAAAGAGTACATAAAAAATTAAATTAGTTAATTTCTAATAGTCTACAAACATTTGAAGGATGAACTTTCCAAACTATTTTGAGGTTACTCATTGCTTCAGTCAATTAATGTTTGTTTAAATGCAAACACAGCTGTTTTGTAGGGTTGTTTGGTTTTTACCCCACAAACAAAGGACTTACAAACTGAGCAAATGAAATGCTTTGGGTTAACAAACCCTATTTCTTCAGAGCCCATAATCTCAAATGACAAATATTATTGCTCTTGGAGTTGAGGGCATGAGGGGGCATGGGAAATTGGCCTGGGTTTTGGTTGGGCTTTTTTTGTGATATTGTTGCCTTTTAATTTGTAACCCTCAAAGCCATAACATTAATAAAGCTGAGGCTCCAGTAATGGCTTTTGATATGGATTTTGTCTCCATCAGTGTGCCAAGAAAAGAGATGAGTATATTTGCAATGTCCTTCTGTGCCATATCTGGAATATATATTTGTCCTTACTGGCCCCAACAAACCTGGTGCTGACTCTCAGCTTTGCTTGTGCCAGTGGCCACACACAGCCCCTGCTTTGCCCCACATGATCTTTGTGCTCTATTTAAACAACAGCCACCCTCTGGATTACAAGACAGGCTTTGCCTAGTCAAAAGAAGCAATGATAACCCTTTTCCCTCCAAAAACTTAGACCAGCCTAATATTTGCCAGTACCTTTCATCCCCTCTGATCTGCAGTATGCACATTGTAGCCTTATTTTAAATTTTTAAAAGAAAATAGCCCCAGAAAGACCCTCTTTTTTTTGAATCTCTCTCAGTAACACCTTCCTAGAGGGCACTTCAGCATTTCTGAATTGTTCATTTTTCCAGATTTCTAATACTCTAGTTTTTCTTCCCTTAAACAGATATTTATTTCATTTACACTAATTTCCTCTATGAACATGAAAACCTAACCTTTTTGTGGGGAAGCAGTAAATATAGGATTAGCAAACTTTCACAATGGCTTGGTTAATGTCATTCTTTGCAGTGTGATCTCATTAATGAATAGTCAAGTTGAATTTGGAAAATGAATACAGGATAAATGCTTCTTTGAACCACTCAGATTCTACTTAAGAAATAATTAGTGTTGACTGGATCTAATAAAAAGGTAGGCTTTTCAATTTATTATTTTGAATTTAATGTTTGCTATGGAAGTTCTTATTCTTCTAATTTCTTGAGAAACAGCAGCGCCTACAGATCCCGAGATAATTTTCTTGGAATCCTGCTGATTTCATTCTTACTAAATTCTATAGATCTGAGTCTGTAGTTATTATGAAACTTAAAGGAAAATGACAATTAAAGTGATTATTTCAGTAAAATGTTAGGAAAATTAACCTAATCCCCATTGTTAAGTGGACAGATTTTTTTTCCTATGAAGAAAAAAGTTAGAAGAAATAATTAATTAAAAGTTTTAGTTTTCTGAGTTCTGTTAAGCTGTTAATATTTAAAACTTTATTTTGATGAGAGCCACATTTGCAGTAGTCTAGTTGTGGTTTCCTTGTAACTCTTGAATCCTTTTAAAAAAGATATCAGAAACAACCACATGTTTTAGATTCCTTAATGAAGGCAGCCTACTTGTCCTGCTCAGTCTGTTTTCTTGGAATGAATATTTAGCACATTAACCTGAGCACAATGGCTTGTTCAACATTTCAAGCTGGATACCAAGTAGCTGTGAACCCTTCTGTGTCTTGCATACTGTTTGATCAGCAAGTACTTGGGAATGGGAGAAGTGTACAGGATTGGAAACAGAAAATTCACTATTCTTGCCAGGGCTTTGCTTGGGTAAACTGCACCTCACCTAGGAGAACCACACACATTATGTGTGGAAATTAAAACAGAAGCAAAACAGTTTCCAGATGCCATCCATGTTTTCCTTCTCTCTAAAGCTCTGATATTATTTAGGAAAAAAATTGTATTGGTATAAGGCTCTAGGTCCTGTGAATTTGGAGCAAACTAGTAAGATGGTACTTAAAACAACAGAGATCAAAACAAATGAAAGTAAGAACAGCAGATGCTCTTACAGAAGAAATTGATAAGACTTCAGTAAATCAACAGGAAATGAATATCATTCTATAAACCTCCAATTGATAATCACAGTGTCCGAGGTTACAAGTAAAAATATGCCAGAAGGTATGTATTCTATCTCTATCTTCATTAACTGTTGAAACCAGGAGGGGCAGTGTTTTCCTTGCCTCCTC